>SSNR01000050.1:2387870-2491658 GCA_006937965.1 Callopanchax toddi | reverse complement strand
TTTTCCCCCCCCCCCCCCCCCCCACATCCTGCGCTTGCTTTATTTCTCTTTCAGCCTCGCTAATTTGCAATTGATTAGCTGTCGTCTCTCAGTCCCGTGCGCCGCTCCCACCCCACCCCGCTGACACCCCCCGTTATACCCTCCTTCTCCACCTCCCACCCAGCGCTCTCCTCCATCTACGAGTCAATTTCTCCTTAACGAGCCTTGGTACATTTCTCTCCCCAGGCACCAGAGCCGTTCTGTGTAAATAAAACAGAGAGCAGAGCCAAAAATCAATGGGCCTATTACCCTCAGAAAATGCTAAACAAGCAATATTAGCGACTCACTTGGAAGTGGCGGATGACTGCCTTAACACACATACACACACACACAGACACACACACACACGCACACACACAGAGCAAAGCAGCATCACCATCACCCTTCTTCTTCTTCTACTGCTATGCTGAATGCCACAATAGAAAACACACACATTAACGTCCAGGCACGCTGCTGTGAGACTCAAAATAATTTGCTTCCAAAACTCTCTTGCACAAAAACACACACGTGCCTTGAGCGTGCACACACAAACACGCACGCACACACACACACAGACTGCAGGCAGAAATTAGGGATTCACTCTGTCGACAGAAATCATTCGGCACCACGCAGAGCTACAGGCCACATTTTACCGCTTCTCATTTTGTCTGTCTCGTCCTTACAAACACAACTCACACACGCACACACACACACACACACACAACCAGCAGCAGCAGGCGGCCGGGATTTATAAGAGACACCCCATATTTCATCCGACAACTATGATTAGTGTGCCAGTAAAAAAGCTGCATGTGTGTGCAGCATCCCCACACAGAAACACACACATCCACACAGGAGTAAACACAAAAAGCAACACACACACACGTAAATGTGAGCATAAATGTGCACAGATCCCCAAATAGTGCACACAAAACTAAATAAATATCTAAAATGCCTACAGACAAACACGCACACATAGCATACACAAAGTGTGTAAATATGTGCAGTTTGAATGAGCTATTAAACACACACACACACACACAAAGTAAACATACTGCATAGTTACAGAAAACACATACACAGTAAGACAAAGGCGAAGCGTTTGTTATGTCTCCTCCTCCTGTGACACACACACACACTCATGAACGTCGCTGTGGTCCATTTATCGTGGCAGCTGATGTGTGGTTAACGCAGACATTTTGCTAATGACCCTCCGTGTTTAAAAAAACGACAGCAGCGACGTAAAGCCTCGTTAAAGGCCAAATCCTTATTGGCTCCAGTCATTTTTCAGCCCATTATCTTGTTCAATTAAACTGATGAAATTCCTGTTCGCATGTGAAACGATGATCGCCCTCACAAGGCAGCCATGCAGCTCCAAACAGGAGGAATGAGAGTTTGATCACATCCCTCAGCAATTTGTTTCGTTTGTGTTTTCCCTGCAAATACGGCAAATGGTATTTATAAGGGATGTTTAACATCTTCTAGGAGCTGTACGTTGAATCAGGTTCTGATGAAGCTGTTTAATAAAAAGTTATTGTTATTATGAAAGATTTGTTTAAAGAATGATTTCCACTTGTCTAAGAATGTAGCTCACTTTGAAGTGTGTCTGCTTGTCATTAATATTACAGTAACAAATTTCATTTTCTTGTATAAACAGAAGTTCTTGAGTCTAAAAAACATCAAAAACCTCAAAGGTTTAATTGACCAATAAGAAATTTTAATTAGACCAAACGAACCAGCCTGGACAGTATTAATAGATCGTCACCAGTTAGCTTTTCATGACAGAACATTATAATAAAACTGATATTTAAGTATTTTGTCTGATTGTAATGTTCTGAACTGAACCTGATCTTCAGGGGTTATAAAGTATACATTTGTTTTTGTAAAATAAATTAAAGAAGGAGAAAATGGTGCATGGAGCTGAGCTCATCATCAGCTGTGAAGAAAACAGCTCAAAACACGAAGAAGAGAAGGACGCTTAAAAAAAACCTATAAGTTTGAGAAATGTGATCACCTGGTAAAAAAGATTATATTTGTGTGAAAACCTGCTTGTGGTTTTGCATCTGCATCTTTTTCATCATTCAGTGAATGGAGCCCTTCCTGCTTCGCAAACAAGACCACCAGACCACCAGGGGGCACTGTGCATCCTATCTCTACTGCATTAAACAACATCCTGTTCTAACACTGGAGCAGTTTGGTCATCAGTCAGGTCTGAAGAGGAAAATAACTGCAGATTATAAAATAAAATGTTCTGCATTCATTTTTCTTTTCATTTCAGCGATATGCACTACTTAGCTAAACAAACATTGGCTCATGTTATAAACAGGTTACTAAAAACGTATTTTTATTTTTAATTGCTAACTTAGGTGTGCAGAACCACTGAGATCCAAACAGAACTAATGATGCTAACAAGGTCAGAATTGACCATGAAACAGGGTGTGTAGCAGTTCAAATCCTGCAAAGTGCATCAATAATCACAAGACCTGGTTGCATAAAATGTGAAGCCTAGATATATTTCTTTCCAAAACTACAATAAAGTAGTTTGTCTTTTTATTTTTCAGCCTTGCAAGAATGTTGGCAATTTACTGCTGGTCTCTGCAAATCTAAAGCAAAAACTCTTCCACATTCCTCTGACACAAGCAAAAGATAAAAGAAAAAATCAGCTTTTTTCCTACATTTTAGTAAAATAATCAAAAAAAGGGCATCTTACCTGTTTGTGCATCTCGATGTTCAGGCCGTATGACATTTCGTAGTACTGAAAACATAAGAGATCAAAGCAAAGTTGCTTTTTTTTTTTGCACACGCTCAACATGTTAGCAACACAAGCAATCGATGAGACTCACCATAACGTAGTGTCTCTGCATCTCGGTCTTCTCACTGGCCAGTTTTTCACATTCCAGTTTCAGACTATGGAGGCAGGAAAAGGCAGATGTATTCACATAAAATTAAATCAAATGGATTGGATGATCAACTTGTGGATGTTTTTACTTTAAAGTACTTTTAAGTGGAACTATGATTTAAAAAACTAAAGAAAGGGGCCGTTTGGATCACCACAGCTTCCTCCTGTAGATGAAGGCACTTACTCAGCAGGTGCAGTACAGTAATTACCGAATCAGTGGACAAACACACAAACCTCATCATATATTCTTACAGGGTGAGTGGAAGCCAAAACTGCACCATCAGCACAGAAAGTAACCATATAATGAGAATCCATTTTACGCAAAAGGTTAACTGTTTCCAATGTTATGGCTTATGGGAAATCCTCAATTTATGACCACAGAAAGCTTTTGTGAGTTGTCTAATGAGAAACTCATCAGGTGTGTAATGTACCAGAGACGTTCAGTTACAGGTACTACACTGTTTATTATGCTATTAAAAAGGAAGCTGGAATCGTTTTTCTCGTTTTTTACTTTTTGGTAAACTTTAAAAACAAATTTAGAAATTGGCCATAAGCTGATATTTGTTTTGGGCCCATTCTACCGCTCTGTGTTTTGCACTAAACCCGTCCCTCCCTCCTGTTAGGATTTCACTGGTATGAAACCGTTTGATGTGGACGGCTGCAGCATTAAGCATGCAGCTCATTACCCCCGGTGCAGCCCGTTCAGCCCCGGGATCGACCAGAAAACTAGACCACTGGTTCACCTCACCGAGTGATTGGGTAACAATTACAAGGTGGCCAGAAGTGGGCGATTATTATGCATTGCTCTCATGCTTATGGTTCTGCCCTGCAGCTACATATTTCACACTTCATCATGCAGGGTAAAAACAGCATTTCACACCACTTGCACTCTCAGAGAGAGACGTGCATACGAAGGTCAGTGGGTTTTTACCTGTGGTTAGTCACTGGTAATAGATGGACCTGAGACAAACGATGGCAGAGTTTTATCTCCCTATAGAGTGTTTGAGTGGAGCCCTTTCATCTTCAGAGGATGAGAACAGTCCAACTAAGGTGGTTTCACTTGTCAACCATAACCTGAACAAAAAATCACTTTCTGTCTAGTATTTCATGTTATTGCATCATGCATTTTCCAAGCATTTTGGTCATATTGCATGAATCAAACATGAGTGGCATAGGCCAACATTAAAAAATCCACCTGTTTTCTAACTTTTCAAGCCAAGTTAACTAATAAATATAATAATTACTGACTGATTTAATAAATATTTATTTGATAGCTAATTTGTCATTTCAAAAACTGCATGTTCCTGCAGCTAAAGGTGACTAAAAATAGCTTATTTTACTTGACCAGGAGTCCTTCACCATTTTTTATTCCAATAAAATATGAGAAAACTTTAAATTTGCTTTTTTTTTCTCAGATTTTTTATTTGTTTCTTCCAATTCAGTTAATATATCGTTGTAGCTCAAGAAATTATAAACAGAACGACTTTTACGTCAGAACTAATGACTGATGAGCTGTTGGAGTTCATCCTTCATCCAAACTCCTACCTGTGATACTGGGCTTGCAGGAACTGGAACTCCTCTTTGATCCGGTCGCAGGACTCGGTGACGGTGAACTTGAACGGCTGCCCCGGCTGGTGAGGGACCTCGACCCGAATCAAAGAGCGTGCGAAGGAAGAGAGCAAAGAACTGAGCCACCAAAGTTCAGTGTCATGACACATCAGGCAGGACTGCAGCCCACAATAGCCCTCTGTGGTCCAAATTACCTCACAAGTTAAAACTCATGCACACACACAGACACACACACAGACACACAAACAGCTGCAGCAGTTTGACAATGAGCGCGATTGTCCGTGCGACCGCGCGGTGGCACGGGAACTGGATCTAAACTGATTACGCGCGAGGCGCGCTGCTGTTAATCGGCGCTGTTCTGACACACACACACACACACACACACACACACACACACACACACACACACACACACACACACACACACACACACACACACACACACACACACTGCCTTGTTTCTCGCTACTTACCGGATGGCGAGCCGGCGGGTACATCTTGCTCAGATCTCGAATCATTAAAAAGGTTTCTGGAAGTTCATCCACACGAAAACTAAATGCGCGAACCGGTTTTCTCGCCGTGCGTAAAAAGGTCAGTCAGTGGCCAGTTTGGAGGCGAGCAGGTTCCGTGAAGAGCAAAAACATCCTCGGACCCTTGATTGACCACACAAAAAAAAAAAAAAACTGGAGTATTTTAAAAGTCCATTTAGAGCGTTAAACAGAGAAGTTGCTTCTGTCTTCTTTAAATTATCCAACACTTTCTTCTGCGCGCATAAAGCTCAGAATTCTCCCTCTGAACCAACAATTGTCTTCAAATTTTCCCGCAGAGCATCAACTTTTCTGCACATGATGGTGCAGCTCGTCCAGGACTGACTCCTCCAGCTGGTTCCGTTTCCTTCAGCCTCCTTTACGGTTCACATCCCCGCTCAGCGCCGACCGGGAGACCACCTCACCAACTACCAGCCTGCCCCCGTGACGCCAAATTTAGAAGCAATCAGTCGTACAGCCGCAATTACATATTCACAACATTTACAGGAGCCCGGGCCGTGACGTCGGGACGTGTAGTTTAATTCACATTAGTCGATAATAAGCCCTACAGATGTGCGTCTGCCGTGGAGAACTACAACTTCCCGACTCCTCCGCAAAGCGCCCCCCCCTCCCCTAAAGCCAATGGTGTGTGGTCTGAAGGAGGAGGCGGCTATTAGACGCAGCCAATGGCGACGAAAGGTGAACACACTGCGCCGCGTCCTCCTGTCTGTCATCCACAAGCTGTCCAATCACATCCCAGCAGGATGCGAGCTCTGCAGACCCCCACGTGGGGACTCGAGCTGGAACAGAAGGATGCTACAGAGATTGACCTGAAAAGTATCAGACTTCTCATTTTTATTCTTAAAAAAATCATAATTTCATTCATATTATCAGTCTGTTGTCCACAGCTCATTGATCTCACTAAACCTGGTGATATCAACATCTAGAGGTGGGGAAAGTCTTTATTTACTTAACTTTGAATTTAAATGACTGCTGTTATGAAAATCACATTTTATTCCTTGTTATATTTATATAAATGTAAGTAAAAGAGAAACAAATGCACAAACAAAATGCTTCACACAAACAGCTCAGCACAGGATGGAGAGCTGTTTGTTAAGGTTTGAGTTGTTGTGGAGGACCCAAGGTGCAGGTTGAGAGGAGGAATTGGCAGCAGAGGCAGGTATAAATCCAAAAGTGATGTTTATTTTAATCCAAATGACGGCAGACGAGGAAGACGACAAAGGACACAGTAAACAGTAAACAGTAGAACCGACAAACACTGACAAGACAGGGAAGCTTAAATAAGGAGGGAGGTGATCACGAAGACGAGACACAGGTGGGCTGGATGACAAACAGGGAACACCTGTGAAAACAAGAGGAGAAAGATTAATACAAAAGACAGGACACCAGAGGGCACTAAAGGAGCAGGATGTGACAGAGCCCCCCCCCTAGGGGCGGACACCGGACGAACCCAGACGACCAACAAGGGCGGGAGGGCGGGGGACCAGGAAGGAGGACCAGAAGGACAGACAAAGGTCAGGAGGCACAGACAGGAGGGCCCGGGTCAGGGCCAGGATCCGGAGGGCCCGGGTCTGGATCCGGTTCCGGGAGGCCCGGGTCAGGGTCAGGTTCCGGGAGGCCCGGGTCAGGGTCAGGATCCGGTGGGCCCGGGTCAGGGTCCAGTTCCGGGAGGCCCGGGTCAGGGTCAGGATCCGGTGGGCCCGGGTCAGGGTCCAGTTCCGGGAGGCCCGGGTCAGGATCAGGAGCCCTGGGAGGCTCGGCCGGAGGGGGAGCCGTGGGGGGCTCGGCCGGAGGAGGAGCCGTGGGGGGCTCGGCCGGAGGAGGAGCCGTGGGGGGCTCGGCCGGAGGAGGAGCCCTGGGAGGCTCGGAGGAAGGCGAAGCCCTGGAAGGCGGAGCCGGAGCCGTAGGAGGCTCGGCCGGAGGAGAAGCCGTGGGAGGCTCGGAGGAAGGAGGAGCCCTGGGAGGCTCGGAGGAAGGCGGAGCCGGAGGAGGCTCGGCTGGAGGAGGAGCCCTGGGAGGCTCGGCCGGAGGAGGAGCCCTGGGAGGCTCGGCCGGAGGAGGAGCCCTGGGAGGCTCGGCCGGAGGAGGAGCCCTGGGAGGCTCGGAGGAAGGCGAAGCCAGAGCCGTGGGAGGCCCGGCTGGAGGAGGAGCCCTGGGAGGCTCGGAGGATGGCGAAGCCCTGGAAGGCGGAGCCGGAGCCGTGGGAGGCTCTGCCGGAGGAGGAGCCGTGGGAGGCTCGGCCGGAGGAGGAGCCGTGGGAGGCTCGGCCGGAGGAGGAGCCCTGGGAGGCTCGGCCGGAGGAGGAGCCCTGGGAGGCTCGGCCGGAGGAGGAGCCCTGGGAGGCTCGGAGGAAGACGAAGCCCTGGAAGGCGGAGCCGGAGCCGTGGGAGGCTCAGCCGGAGGAGGAGCCGTGGGAGGCTCGGCCAAAGCAGGAGCCCTGGGAGGCTCGGCCGGAGGAGGAGGAGGAGCCCCGGGAGGCTCGGAGGAAGACGGAGGAGGAGCCCTGGGAGGCTCGGAGGAAGGCGAAGCCCTGGAAGGCGGAGCCGGAGCCGTGGGAGGCCCGGCCGGAGGCGGAGCCCTGGGAGGCTCGGAGGGAGGCGGAGCCCTGGGAGGCTCGGAGGGAGGCGGAGCCCTGGAAGGCGGAGCCGGAGCCGTGGGAGGCTCGGCCGGAGGAGGAGCCGTGGGAGGCTCGGCCGGAGGAGGAGCCCTGGGAGGCTCGGCCGGAGGAGGAGCCCTGGGAGGCTCGGCCGGAGGAGGAGCCCTGGGAGGCTCGGCCGGAGGAGGAGCCCTGGGAGGCTCGGCGGAAGGCGGAGCCGGAGCCCTGGGAGGCTCGGAGGGAGGAGGAGCCCTGGGAGGCTCGGAGGGAGGAGGAGCCCTGGGAGGCTCGGCCGGAGGAGGAGCCCTGGGAGGCTCGGCCGGAGGAGGAGCCCTGGGAGGCTCAGCGGGAGCCGGAGCCCTGGAAGGCGGAGCCGGAGCCGCGGGAGGCCCGGAAGGAGGCGGAGCCCTGGGAGGCTCGGAGGGAGGAGGAGCCCTGGGAGGCTCGGAGGGAGGAGGAGCCCTGGGAGGCTCGGACGGAGGAGGAGCCCTGGGAGGCTCGGAGGAAGGCGAAGCCCTGGAAGGCGGAGCCGGAGCCGTAGGAGGCCCGGCCGGAGGCGGAGCCCTGGGAGGCTCGGAGGGAGGAGGAGCCCTGGGAGGCTCGGAGGGAGGAGGAGCCCTGGGAGGCTCGGAGGGAGGAGGAGCCCTGGGAGGCTCGGAGGGAGGAGGAGCCCTGGGAGGCTCGGAGGAAGGAGGAGCCCTGGGAGGCTCGGAGGGAGGAGGAGCCCTGGGAGGCTCGGAGGGAGGAGGAGCCCTGGGAGGCTCGGAGGGAGGAGGAGCCCTGGGAGGCTCGGAGGGAGGAGGAGCCCTGGGAGGCTCGGAGGAGGACGGAGGAGGAGCCCTGGGAGGCTCGGAGGAAGGCGAAGCCCTGGAAGGCGGAGCCGGAGCCGTGGGAGGCCCGGCCGGAGGCGGAGCCCTGGGAGGCTCGGAGGGAGGCGGAGCCCTGGGAGGCTCGGAGGGAGGCGGAGCCCTGGAAGGCGGAGCCGGAGCCGTGGGAGGCTCGGCCGGAGGAGGAGCCGTGGGAGGCTCGGCCGGAGGAGGAGCCCTGGGAGGCTCGGCCGGAGGAGGAGCCCTGGGAGGCTCGGAGGGAGGAGGAGCCCTGGGAGGCTCGGAGGAAGGAGAAGCCAGAGCCGTGGGAGGCCCGGCTGGAGGAGGAGCCCTGGGAGGCTCGGCCGGAGGAGGAGCCCTGGGAGGCTCGGCCGGAGGAGGAGCCCTGGGAGGCTCGGCCGGAGGAGGAGGAGGAGCCCCGGGAGGCTCGGAGGAAGACGGAGGAGGAGCCCTGGGAGGCTCGGAGGAAGGCGAAGCCCTGGAAGGCGGAGCCGGAGCCGTGGGAGGCCCGGCCGGAGGCGGAGCCCTGGGAGGCGCGGAGGGAGGAGGAGCCCTGGGAGGCTCGGAGGGAGGAGGAGCCCTGGGAGGCTCGGAGGGAGGAGGAGCCCTGGGAGGCTCGGCAGAAGGCGGAGCCGGAGCCGTGGGAGGCTCAGCCAGAGGAGGAGCCGTGGGAGGCTCGGCCGGAGGAGGAGCCCTGGGAGGCTCGGACGGAGGAGGAGCCCTGGGAGGCTCGGACGGAGGAGGAGCCCTGGGAGGCTCGGAGGAAGCCGGAGGAGGAGCCCTGGGAGGCTCGGAGGGAGGAGGAGCCCTGGGAGGCTCGGAGGGAGGAGGAGCCCTGGGAGGCTCGGAGGGAGGAGGAGCCCTGGGAGGCTCGGCCGGAGGAGGAGCCCTGGGAGGCTCGGAGGGAGACGAAGCCCTGGAAGGCGGAGCCGGAGCCGTGGGAGGCTCTGCCGGAGGAGGAGCCCTGGGAGGCTCGGAGGGAGGAGGAGCCCTGGGAGGCTCGGCCGGAGGAGGAGCCCTGGGAGGCTCGGAGGGAGGAGGAGCCCTGGGAGGCTCGGCGGAAGGCGAAGCCCGGAAGGCGGAGCCGGAGCCCTGGGAGGCTCGGCCGGAGGAGGAGCCCTGGGAGGCTCGGCCGGAGGAGGAGCCCTGGGAGGCTCGGCCGGAGGAGGAGCCCTGGGCGGCTCGGGAGGAGGAGGAGCCCTGGGAGGCTCGGGGAAGACGGAGGAGAAGCCCTGGGAGGCTCGGAGGAAGGAGGAGCCCTGGGAGGCTCGGAGGGAGGAGGAGCCCTGGGAGGCTCGGCCGGAGGAGGAGCCCTGGGAGGCTCGGCCGGAGGAGGAGCCGTGGGAGGCTCGGCCGGAGGAGGAGCCCTGGGAGGCTCGGCGGAAGCCGGAGCAGGAGCCCGGGGAGGCTCGGAGGGAGGAGGAGCCCTGGGAGGCTCGGAGGAAGACGAAGCCCTGGAAGGCGGAGCCGGAGCCGTGGGAGGCTCTGCCGGAGGAGGAGCCGTGGGAGGCTCGGCCGGAGGAGGAGCCCTGGGAGGCTCGGAGGGAGGAGGAGCCCTGGGAGGCTCGGCCGGAGGAGGAGCCCGGGGAGGCTCGGAGGGAGGGGGAGCCCGGGGAGGCTCGGAGGAAGGCGAAGCCCGGGAAGGCGGAGCCGGAGCCGTGGGAGGCTCGGCCGGAGGAGGAGCCCTGGGAGGCGCGGACGCAGGAGGAGCCCTGGGAGGCTCGGAGGAAGGCGGAGCCGGAGGCTCGGAGGGAGGAGGAGCCCTGGGAGGCTCGGCCGGAGGAGGAGCCGTGGGAGGCTCGGCCGGAGGAGGAGCCCTGGGAGGCTCGGCCGGAGGAGGAGCCCTGGGAGGCTCGGCCGGAGGAGGAGCCGTGGGAGGCTCGGCCGGAGGAGGAGCCCTGGGAGGCTCGGCCGGAGGAGGAGCCCTGGGAGGCTCGGCCGGAGGAGGAGCCCTGGGAGGCTCGGCAGAAGGCGGAGCCGGAGCCGTGGGAGGCTCGGCCAGAGGAGGAGCCCTGGGAGGCTCGGAGGGAGGAGGAGCCCTGGGAGGCTCGGAGGGAGGAGGAGCCCTGGGAGGCTCGGAGGGAGGAGGAGCCCTGGGAGGCTCGGCAGAAGGCGGAGCCGGAGCCGTGGGAGGCTCGGCCAGAGGAGGAGCCCTGGGAGTCCTACGGGCTGCAGGAGCCGGACTGGGAGTCCTACGGGCTGCTGGAGCCGGACTGGGAGTCCTACGGGCTGCTGGAGCCGGACTGGGAGTCCTACGGGCTGCTGGAGCCGGACTGGGAGTCCTTGGGGCTGCTGGAACCGGGCTGACGAGTACAGAGCCTGGAGCTCTCAGGTCTGTGCAACACGTCAGCCGGGACCCCCAAATGAGGATCCGCTGTGCCATGCGCATCGCCTGGGCATGCTGGTAGTAGTCCCATAACTCCGGAACAGCGGTCAGGGTCTGGTTGGTCCGGAAGCAGGAGAGGATAAGCTCCGCCGCCTCAAGCTTGGCGTGAGGGCACAACGGCCCAGAGGCGAAGCGGAGGGCGGAGTCACAAATCCTCCCAAACCGCCGGAGAGCTCCATCGAGTGAGTCCGGCTGCTGCTGGTGGAGGAGTCTGAGTTCCTCCAGAAACTCACCCGCTGGGTCCATGTGGGTCGGTTCTTCTGTTAAGGTTTGAGTTGTTGTGGAGGACCCAAGGTGCAGGTTGAGAGGAGGAATTGGCAGCAGAGGCAGGTATAAATCCAAAAGTGATGTTTATTTTAATCCAAATGACGGCAGACGAGGAAGACGACAAAGGACACAGTAAACAGTAAACAGTAGAACCGACAAACACTGACAAGACAGGGAAGCTTAAATAAGGAGGGAGGTGATCACGAAGACGAGACACAGGTGGGCTGGATGACAAACAGGGAACACCTGTGAAAACAAGAGGAGAAAGATTAATACAAAAGACAGGACACCAGAGGGCACCAAAGGAGCAGGATGTGACACTGTTAGTGAAAGAAATATCCTTTATGAGATGCACACTGCAAAAACACAATAAAGTGTTTACTTTTTAGGCATTAACCAAAAGGTTTACTCAAAGTTTCAATGTAAAATTACATTTTATAGGTTGCAGAATTCAGTTAGTTGATGGATTATTATTTCAAACAAAACATACAAGTTACTGGATGTTGTTCTATTCTTCAGTTTAGCCTAGTTTGGAATGCTGGGGGGATGTACAGAATATTTTAACAGATTAGATTATATATTACATAAACCAAATATTCTGATGATGAAATAACCTGGAGCATGTTCTGTGACATTCACATGTGACAAACAGCCAAAAAATAATAATACTTCCCATAAACATTTAATCAATCATAACTATCTATTTGTGTCTTCACTTCACTTCACTTCACTTTATTATAGAAGTCCCCGTAGGGAAATTCATCTTGCAGACAGGTGAACATGAAACACAATCCCAGACACAATTAGTAAAAACAGTAAAAGCATTTAAAAACATTTAAAAATAAAAACATAATAAATAAAAAATAAAAATACTGGGTTAAAAGCAAATATCATCACAAATCAATAAAAATCAAAATTAAAACCATCAGACTAAAAGACCTAAAACAATCGAACCTACCTAAAACAATCGAACTGTAATGTCAAGGGTCATGACTAATTCCTGGGAAACAATCTTGCTACCGATAATAAATCATGAAAAAATCCAGAAAATACATGTATAGTATATGTGCATATTGTTTGCATGCACATAGGCGTGATGTGTCTGAGATATATTAAAGAATCCAGATCAACTTTACAGCACGTTTCGCTGTTTTACCATTCAAGTGCTGAGATTGCTGAGTAAGGTGAAATATTACAACCAGGACACTTACAGATTCACTCGGAGGAAGTGAGTGTATATAGTATGTCCGCTTGCATTTGTGGCTTTTAGTTTATGTTCGGTGTGTGTGGATGAAACACACTGTTGCTGGGTCAGCAGCTCTTAAATGCTGCCGTCAGTCATTTAGAAGAACTAAAAACCAACAAAGAAGAAAAGTCTTAATCATCTTTTGCTGCGTTACTTTCGTTTCTCCATTTTTTTTTCAACCACTTGATAAAATGTGGCCTTAAAAAGAAGAATTCTACAACGATCAGATGGGTTATTTTCATTTATTTTCTTGCATGCACACAGGCATACAAATGTACAATATGACACCACATCAGTCTTTTTTTTCTCGCCTTCCTCTGTCTGTTTTCTGTTGTCTCTGCTGCTCCCTCATACATACACTGGCTTGTACACACACATACACACACACAGCCATTCAAATACACATCTCTATCTAGCGCTCATACAAACTAATATCTCAGGTAAGCACAGGGCCTAAAGTGACCTGCTGTCGTGGTGCATGAATCCACTAAGGCTGTGAAAAGGTAATATTGCGCCCTCCCTCTTTCCCCTTCAAGGGCCGAGGCTTGATGTGGACGAGCAGAGGAGGTGCAGAGGTGAGGGAGGGGGCAGGTGAGGAGGAATAAACAGATTTATTTGCCTGCGCCCCTCTCTGATTATTTTGCCCCTGCCTTTTGTTCCAGACCTTATGAAACCCAAATGTCAAGTGAGGCGAGGGCCTCATATCGAGTCCTGTCAATCACGGCCCTCGGCGCACCTGAAGATCTGATGCTGGATTATTGGCTTCAGCACAAGGGCTGCCTGTGCTGCCAGGCACGCAGACGCTTCGACAGCCAAGGATTTTTTTTTTCTCTTTTTTTCTAAAGAGGAACTTCATTTGGCAGCTGATGCGCAGGTGATTGCGAGGGAGCGGATTTTGAGGGTACGGCAAGCTGTGTGTGTGTGTGTGTGTGTGTGTGTGTGCGTGCGTGTGTAAGGGAGGTGCAGAGTGGCTTATCAAGGGAGGAGGGGGATTAAGAGGGAGGAAGCATGCTTGACATGGGTTGTGGTGGAAGGTAGGTGTTAAGGACTCAGGACCTGTACATCTTGTTCAGAATATTGATGTAAACAGGATATCAGTGTCTTCCTCCTTTTTCTCCTTAACACACACATAAATAGTTGCCGGGGACTGAACCAGCCAACTTTAGAGACACAGGAGATTTGCAAAAATATTTTCCAATATATCCAGAAAATACCATAACTTTAGGCACATAAAATCAGCAAATTTAAACTTTAACTCGGGCACAAACAAAGAAAACTCTACTGAATTGCCCAACTGAGACATAAAGACAACTTTTATAGCGGCTAACGGGGGCATTTAGGACTCATTTGGTGGGAGAATTAACAAACAGTAAGAACATTAAAAATGGCAAAGATGGAGAGTGATCAGAAGGATGATTTGAAACCTAAAAATCCAACAATTAAAACAAAACATGTTAAACTAGAGCAAAACTGACATCAGCGCTCTATAGCTAACTGTAGTGTCAAAATCAGCTAATAAAGATGTGAAAGTGTTTTGTGTAAATAAAGATCCAAGTGGGCTGTGGACTCATCATTATAGGATGAGGGGCTGTAGCTCCTCCCCATCAAACGGAACAAGTTGAGGTGGTTTGGGAATCTAATAAGGATGTCTTCAAGATCCCTTCATTGGAGGTAATTCAAACATGACCCACAAGGAGGAGATCTTCTGGGCCAAGAAGAAGATACTAAATCTCTCATTTGGCCTGGGGACGCCTTGTTATTCCTCTGGATGAGCTGGAGGAGGGATCTGGGAAGATGGAGTTAGAGGATCTCTGCTCAAGTTGTTTCCTTTACAGTCAGAAAATAGGTGAATGGATGGAAGAGCCAAGCATTCAGATCATTTAAGCCTGAATAATGGATGTTTAAGATTTACCACTTTGATTTTTGCTTAATGAGTAGCTGCAGGTGCAGCAGTCACAGTAAAGATCTGCTGATAGTACTTTTTCAAAATAATCTCTCTCAACTACACTCTTAACACTCGTCTGACTCACCACATATAGAACATTGGTATAAATAAACTATTAGTTGTGCACTTCATGCAATGTTTCCCTCACTCCAACTCCAACTGCATCTCCTCAAATCTAGTTTGTTATGGAAAACAAAAGCTTCTGATTTATCGACCCTAAAAAAAGAAATAGAAAAGTTTTGAGACCGAAGTTGTTATAATGGGAAAACAAACCTCTAAATCAATGGTAGAAATCTATAAAAGGTGAGATGGTGATTGTATCCACTCAGAGGACACTATCCTGTGTGGAAAAACCTTTAAAAACCATTTAATGGGGCGAATAAACAAAACTATTTTAGTGATGTTTATCTCCATATATAGGGTAATTGGATATAGGGTTATTGGTCAAAACAAACCAGTGAATGTCACAAATACGTACCTGACTATATGTGATCTTATTCACATTGTTCTTTACCCATCACATCATAATCTGGGCAATGATGCCTAATATTAATAAAGTACCTGTCTGTTATTTGTGTGTTGGGGGTTCAGCATCTAACTAAGCTTTCTTCAATGAGCATTAACCACTGGTTCATGTTCTTAAATCTCCCGTCCTTACAGCAAGCGACGTCTAAATCCCCCATGGTTGCCCCTTTAACACGTCATTAATCCCTGGCGGCCGCCTCTTTGAACGAGGAGCTTGTGTGAAGGGATAACCAGGCCTCCTCAGACATGGAGACAGAAAGGCGGAGGCAGAGCGGTGCTGGATTTACTCCGCAACCAGCAGGTTAATCCTGCCTCCACACTGGGTGAGCAAGAGGAGGGAAGCGTGTGTGTGTGAAGAAGTGTGTGTGTGTGTCTTTATTGGAGACAGTAAAAGATCGGCTCCATCTCGGTAACGACTCTGGGGGAACATCAGCATCTGGTGCTCAAAGTCATCCAGTTCCCCCCTGAAACGAACATACAGACTGCTGCCATTTCTTTATTAGATTACAAATGGAAAGATGCGAGAGCGGCGCTGATAAAAACTGAAACAGCATGGAGCTACCAGATGACAAACAAACCAAGACGCTGAAAGGAGGAGAAAAAAAACAGACACTGATGAAAAACAATTAATTGGAAAGAAAGAAATGACACCAAGAACATCTGAAAATAAAGAGGAATCCTGAATGTCCAAACAATTAAAAGAGCCAATCAGCGCAGAAAACACACACTAAACAGTGCAACTGGTTTATACGTAGGAACATACGTACATGTTTACCTGTTGTGTTTTCACGTGATGTTATCATATCTGACGCTGGTCGTTAGCAGCATAATTCTGCTTTTATGCTTTTATGATGATAAACTACCGTCGAGCCGTCAGTTGTTCAAATAAATTATATAGGGAAAAACACATTTCTAACAAAAGTTCTACAAAATGAAGGAGAAGAATATAAGAAGCTGTCTGCGGCTAACCATGCTACGTACATTAAAAAAACCATCAAAATAATCTGAACAATGTTTGAGTTCAGTTCACGTTGTGTCAGGTATGTGATGATAACTCAACAGTTTCTCATTTATTAATGAACTTGGAATCGTATACATGAATGTGATTAGTGCTGTCCTGCTAGCCGCTAACGGCTAATCGGAGCACTGAGGTCTTCAGGTCTACTGAATGTTGTATTTCAGGAAGTATTTAAGCAGAGGAACGATGGACTTGAGTACCTTGCTAAGAGCAGATTTACTCTATGACAGAAAACATGTAAGATACTCCTCCTGTTGCATAGTTAACTTTATTGAATTTAGCACAATAGGCTGCATTTACTCGGTCAACAGAGTAGACAGACAAAGACTAAACCCAAAATGGTTGGGGATCCAGGACTTTCACAATTTGATGACATCATTTTAAGATAGTTACAAGTCAACATCAGGACTTTTAATGTATTTGTTTACAGTAAAGCATTAGAATTTTTCATTCCTCACGAAATTTAAAAATGAAAACTTTTCATTTTGTATGTGCTAAAAGCTTTAATCTGCCTTAACTTCTGCATGATTTGGTCCTTTTTAACATTCAAATCACATGTAATACAAGTAAAGGTAATTATTGTTTAGTTTAAAGTATCACATTCATAAGTCTGCAGGGTGGCTGATAACTTTTCTTTTACGTTTAAAAAGTCCTTGCTTCTGTCTGCTGTGCCGAAGAGTCTCCGACAGGCGGTTGGACTTTTAACATTCTGTCTCCTCTTCAGTCTAAAAGACTAATCAGCCACTCGGCGGGACTCTGGCTGCTAACCAGGACTAATTCTGCCTCCTGCTGGCTGGTGACACACACTGGGACAGCCATGATTGGCTGTTACGCACCAGGGGGTACACCTCTGATTGTCTGCTTAGCATATTTTTTCCCCTCATTCTGATGGCACATACGTGCTCTTATCCTCATTGCAAATTGCAAAGCAAAGCGAGCAGAGAAGTTATAGATGATGAGAAGCATGTGCTTGTGTACGCGTTATATCCCACAATGAAAGGGTTGAGTCAGAAAACAAGATCCAAGCTAACCCCCCCCCCCCCCTTTATCTTTTTTTCTTTTTTTATTGTTACACTTTTCTCTTTTTTCTCTTCCTATCCTCCACTGCGGCACAAATCAGACAAAATGTCACCTCTACAAACTGCCACGAGCTAATTAGCTGTTAGCCATGTTTGTGTTCTTGACTGATGACAGGATCATTTACTCTGGTCTCCAGCTGGCTCTGTTTGTCGGAGCCATCTCATTAACATGGCAAATTAGTCCCGCTCAGTCAGGGTTCTGCCTCGCCCAATGAGGACGGACCTGAATGCAAATCAATCTGCAGGGCGGGGAAATGGAAACCACAAACCGGCGGCGTTAAGCAAAGTAAAAATTAAAGTCGACAAAACAGGACGTTTGAGCTTCTCTGAGAGTCTCTGTTAGAGGCGGCTGATGTGAAGTGAAATCTGACTTTTAGGAGAACATCAAGTGTAAATTGTTGAATTACTGCTTTAAAATTGTTGCTTCGGTTCCTTAAAAAGCTCAGCTTCTTTCCCGCATTTAATCAACAGCAGCCCTTTGTCTAATCAAAGCAAGGTCAAAGAGGCACCATATATCTTTGGATTAAATAAAAACTTGCAAACAACAAGCAGCTCTTGGAGAAGCTTGTTTGTCATCATTGCTTTGCTGTTCTGTTAATTTAATGTTCAGTCATCTGGGTTTTTTAGGGGTTGCGATTATGCTGCTTGATTTTTTTTTTTAGAACAGAAATCACATTTAAATGTATTTGCTATAATGTATTATTTGAGTATGTTTGATAAAATTCTGTTAAAGCCTGCAGGACAGCTGTGCTCCGTTCCTGTCTTTTTAGGTGCAGAGGAACAGATGACCGAGCCTCTGGGATCTCTAGGTGGGTTTATTGTGCTCGAGGTGCAGGAGGTCTCTGTCTCGCCCCGTCTTTTCTCTGTGTGTTTTACTCCTTCAAGGCAATCTCTGAACCTGCCTCTGTCTCTAGTTTCATTTGTCGACAGGCCAGGCAGCGAGAGGGAGGGAGGGAGAAAGAGGGAGGGGGTAGCAGAGGAAAGGATGGAGGTGGAGAGAGGGAGGGGGAGCGGTAATGTAAGAAAATTGGAGGATTAGACGGCGAGCCCTCTTCCTGTCTGGTACAACCCCCACCTCCATCACCTCCACCTCCATCCAGCCCTCAGACTATAATAACATAGCCTGACATACTGACAACCAGCCCCCTGCCTCCCCTCTCTCCTTTATCCCTAACAGATCTGTCAAACCTCTTCATTCTACCAGGCTTCATTTTCTCCCCTTTTTCCTGCAGATCAGAAACCTGGACTCCTTCCCTCTTACTCAGTCTCTTTCTGGTAAAAAGCTGGATTACACTCCATTTGTGTCTCGATCCGACGTGCTTTATCATCCTCGCTGTTCTTCTCAATTACTTTGCTTACTTCCCCATCGTCACCACCTTCTATTATCTTCAAAAAGATGCAGCTCACGCTTTAAAGGGGTGTAAGATCTCAACATTTATGTATGATCCAGATTTTCATTGGGGTTTTTCTTTTTTTTTTACATGAGTAGAGGGACATGGCAGCAGTGGCAGTGGAGGGTGGAGGCTGAGATATGAGCGAGGGTTTCAGAGTGTGCATGGAGGGGTCTGAAAGGGCCTAAATGGATCTGCGATTGGACTCTCTGAGGTCGTCATCAGCCCAGATTGGAGGCCATTAGGGCCTATTTAAAAGAATTACTTCCAGGATGCAATCAAAAACCCTGATAGGTAATCAATGGCAACTAGATCAGGGCACAAAGGCAGTCCATGCGTCTCAATCAGCCACCATTCAGTGGGACAGGGAGATCAGTCCCGGCCACATACTGCATTCAGCTGTAATGCATGCATCTGCACTCAGGCTGCACATAATCTACAGTCATGAGCACCTGAGACACATGTATACACTCACACACACACTTGGAAGCACAATGTTAAATCTGTAGAATGACAGAATCTCTACATACACACATTATGTTGATCTGCAGATGGGCAAGTTATTCAGCTCTGCTCGGAGACAGTGATTTATCAGGAGGCGCGTCATGCCTCCAAAGCCACCCCCTGAGCTTTAAAAGAAGAATTACAGGGCATAAAGAGAGAGAGATGAAGAGGGCAACAGAGAAAGAGAGAAAAAGGATGAGAGGAGAGGAGGGAGGAGTAATGGAGTGAAGGAGGGGAGCAGGCTGTGGACAGACAGCTTGATTTATTAGACCTTCTAGTTAACAGGCCTTCTACACAGACACAGATTGTACATACACACACACACACACACCTACACACACACACCTACAGCATTCAGTGAGAGTGATGAGATGGGAGAGCTTGGTAATGCTGCTCAATGATGCGTACACCGTTTAGTTCAGACTGAGCGCGCCCGTCTCTCCAACCATGCAGGCTTGCAATGTGCCCCAGCAGGCGGGGGAAAAAAGGGAGACGAAGAAAAAAAATGGAGAAAAAAAAGAGCACCAAGGCCACAAATTGGGTCAATATGCCTAGTTCATAAACAGAGCAGAACCCTCAAAGCGGGCCAGCATGCTGAGCGGCGAAATTAGCACCCGGATCCGAGCCGGAGGGGCTTCTGGGTGCATGCAAACAAGCACACATACATATACAAACAGAGACAGATGCTCAAGAATGTGCAATAACTCGATTTATTAGGTTATATACACCAGAGCATATAAATGGAGAAACACGTATACCAATAGGAACAATAATAGTCCTGACATGATAAAACACCATCAAGGAGGGGATATGAAACACACGGCGCTACCCTGCAATAAGATTACAGGCTATCAGCCCTCAGTAGATTTGCCAGCGGGAGTCCCCAGTATAATAAAATCAGATTAAAGGACAATCATATTTATTTCTAGTATATACAATATATCAAGGTTACTCAGTAGCTCTTATTATGATAGGCTG
Organism: Callopanchax toddi; assembly: GCA_006937965.1. NCBI lineage: Eukaryota > Metazoa > Chordata > Actinopteri > Cyprinodontiformes > Nothobranchiidae > Callopanchax > Callopanchax toddi. The sequence goes on along the minus strand of SSNR01000050.1, from coordinate 2,471,862 downwards.
TGCGAAGCCAAGCCTCTGTGTACTCTCCCTCCTCTAAGTTGACATTAGGCTCTGTTTAATGAGCTTCAGGTGTCAGCGAGGCGGGAATGTAACAGGATGTGTTGGCAAGGCTTATTGATTTATTGTTTTTCAAAGAAGTTTTTGTACTTTTGTTATTGCCTGGCTGTCACCGGTAATGTCATTTCAAAATCATTTCAGGTGAATAAAAGCTGAGGGATGGTGTGGAAACGTGTCTGCAGCCAGACAAAAAAAAAAAAAAAGAATAAAATATTGGAAGATAAGATGTGACGTTTGAAGTCACAGGTGTGTGAACATATAAACTGTTTAATTATGACCATTTTTAAGAAAAAGTTTTGGTTTCTTAATTGCTGTTGCATCATTGTATGAAGAACTAGAAATAATACAGGTCTTGTTTGAATGTCTTCTAATCATTTTGGTCCAGGATTTGGGAGCAGCAGCCCTAGCAGGGTAGCCCAGTCTGACCTCTCCTCAGCAACTTCATCAGCATCTCCCTAGGGATCCCAGTCCAGAGAAATAATCCCTCCAACAAGTTCTGAGTCAACCCCAGGGTCTCCTCCAGGAAAAACATACCTGAAACCTCTCCCCTAGGAAGCATCCTAACCACATGCCTCACTCGTGGAAAATAAAATAAAGTATTTGTAAGAAAAATGTTTTAAAATCGTTAAATAACGTGCTGTAGAACTTCAGACAGAAATGTCATAATAATTCTACCAGAATGATGTGAAGTTATTAAATCTCATTTGCATTAACTGTTATTAATTTATTTAAGACACCATGTAGTCTCTGTTTCTCCAGACTGAGGCTGTTCACATAGCTATCAACAAGTAGAATTTATCATAACTTTTATAGATTTTAACTGTCACTTTAAGGTCCTCCTTATTCATTGAACTTTACCACATTTCTAAATGTTGCTCCAGTATTAGATTAGTAATTACAGTGAACAACTTTGTAATAATCATTAACACCTGTGGTGTTATTACTGTATGGATGCAACAAAAATAATAAACCTGCTGCTTGCTGCCAATAGATTAAAGTTCCTTTTAAAAGTGCTAATGAAGGTGACAGAAAGTCACAGAGAATTGTTTTATCTCACCTAGTTGTGTTTAGTGTCTTTTGGCGAAACTCATCTCAAATGTTCTTTTTGTTTGTGGTGAAAAGTGCTTTTCATCATTTATCTGATTTATTGCTTTATCTGTAATTTTCTGTCCATTTTTTTAAATAATTTATTTGCTGCAACTTGGAAAATGTTTTTTAGTCAACATTGTGTTATTATGTTGACACAGAGAAGCTGATTATCAGTATTCAGGATCATCAGGCCAAAACGTTTTTGTTGTTGTTTTTTATTATTAATATGTTTGAACTCATGGCTCACATGTTTTATTAGGTTAGAGGCCTGTAAATATGACAGCAAGTATTTTATTTTCCTATGCTGATGATAAGCTGTTTTATATCTAAGCTTAGTTATTTCCTGTCGTTTTAAACTTATAACCAGAAATTTTAAATTTTTTAAAATCTACTCCTACTACTAGCCAACTAGCCTAGTATTAGCCAACTACTTGTTGGCTAATACTGTAATTATATCATAGTCTATTATATTCAATTGTGTAATTATTTTTACCATATCACAATAATAAAAAGAAACAAAGTTGACACACCTCACTGCAGTATTTAGATCCTCCTCTGGAGGGTAGAAGGCATGTATATAGAGCAGGTTTCTGAGAAAAGTACTAATCCTGCTAAAGAGGCTGAGGTTTAACAAACACAAAAATTAGATATCAAATATGATTCATTTGTCATTGTAGTTTAAATAAATAAAATGTTTAAGTCAGATCTAAATTTATAGCAGAAACCCAATACGTTAAATCTTAATATTGTCTCAGTTTTTCTATAAAATCATATTAATAAACAGATGCAATGCAAAATATACTTTTCCTTTAAACTTTGAACATTCATGTCAACGTATCTTGCCTTTTCTTGTCTTCAGCATACTTCAATAATATGGATCAACCCTTTTGTAAATATTTAAAAGTAGTGACAAAATTCAGTTTTTTAATGGTAAATTTCATTATTTTGTTTGCTCAAAATAGACTAATATTGCGTCTGTGAACAAATCCCAGTAGAATAAGTTTTGGTTTGTGCTGTGATGTTTTGCTCATTGTGTTTAAAGAAACATCACCCCTCCACTGTAACTCTCACTGCCACTATTGTACTTCCAGCTGGAGCTGTGATGAATCTAAATGCCACTTTTCAGGATTACAGAGAAACATTTTATTGTTCCACGCCTCATGAAACATAGAATTTAAGTTTATTTGCACCACATATTCTTCTGACGCACTTTATGAGCAGAGCTCTGCCTTCCATCCACCTTTTAGCTGATTTTTTAAATCCCTCTGCTTTGAACTTATGCAACCAGCTGTTTGTCTGCTTTGTTCGTCCTGTCCAGAGAAAACAACTGTCCAAACAGATCTCGTATCATTGGATACGAGTGTTTGTTATCATAGCTCGGTAATACAAAGAGGCTTAGAAGCCCAATCGGATTAAACCGATTGCACCGGACAGACACCCACTTCTTGTCCAAGGTTTAGTGGTGTTTTATTGTAATGTATAAATCAATATCAATCAGTAACTATCCAGTAAATTAGGTTTGGGCTACTGGGACCTTAATCTGTTAAAGGAAGGCATTTAATTACAATTTAAGATAGTAAAGTTGTGAATTACCAGGATAGTCCTCAAATCATGAAGATTACACAAATGATTTTTTTTTATATATAAAAATAAAAATTCATCTGCAGCAATTTTTATTCTGATTTCATTCAAGCCATTGCAAAAGGTGAAAACACTCATCAGAATTAATTGTCACAATAGGTTATTTTTTAATAATGTTAAAGCTTTTTATGGTATTTTAGTTCATTCTTCCAAACAGGCAGACGGTTTTTGTAATCCAAACATTGCATTAGTGTGCACATTTCCTTTTATCATATTCTTTTGAGATGAGCAAAAATGCAACTGTGCCTAATCATGTTCAAACAACAGCCTCGGAGGCAGAAATGTGTGGCTCAGACTATTCAGTGGTCCCCTTGCCCACACAACTGGATGTCCCTTCCCTCTGCTTAAATGCCACACAATTATGAGTGGCTCCAGGTTTGGCAGGCCAAGATAGCTGGGTGTTGTTGAGGAGTGAGATTGCATGAGTGAGTGCATAAGCCTATATGTGTGTTTGTGCGTGTGTACGTTGTGTGAACAGAGAAGTCATCTTATTTACCCACCTTGGTGTAAGGGGTGGTGATTGCCCGCCCAGCTAAATGCCATGCAAATGCTGCTGCTGCCGTCAGGCTGCCAATCACGCCGGTCTTGGCATTCACGGCATGCCACCGGAGCATTTACAGCGTCTGTGATCTTTACTAAATGAGAAATAACCCTAGCCTGTCCAAGCTGGCCGCAGCGTTTAAACAACCAAATCCCCATATTCCCAATGGAAAATGCTGTGAAGTGAAGACATTGCATTGTGTCAGAGGAATGATAAAGAAAACAAAGCAGATGGAGGGGATGTGGTTGGGTGTGTGGGTGGTAAAGGAGGTGTCTCACTCCCATAGTACAGCCTCATTATGATGATGCGATTTGCTGGAATGGCAGCAGCGGCTCTCGTCACTAATACCAGCTCCCCAGAGCCACGAAACAGCGCTTTATTAAACTTTATGAAAGGCTTAGCTGCCCAATTTATGAGCCAGCCTGCTGTGGACACGAGCGTGCAGAGACAGAGGAAACACTGCAGCTCTACATCAGATGAGATTACACAGAACAAAAAGTTTTACCCCTGACACTACTTTTTCTCTCACTTTATTCAGACATGCAAACACAGGGTGTTGTGTTAGACGGCTCTCTGCGCAATCTCACAATGAAACAGGAAAACTTCAGTTAGGTTAAATGTAATGAAAAGAGAATTTTAGTAGAGAATTAAAACATGATCAATATGGACTTGTGGGTATTTTAATAATTAATTTTAAAAGAGGTCTTAAACATCACAGCAAACAGAAAATCCTAATCCACATTTGAGTTTAACCTTTTAATTTACAGTAATATGACAGTAGGCCAGTATATAGGGACAAACATAATTATTTCATTAAATCCATGAGCAAATGTGCAGCAATGGATCAAATTAGACACCAATTACAGAATAATCTTAACTTGGTTTGAAAAACATTCAATAAATGTATTCTACAACTTCAGATATGAAATGCTGCAGTCTTTATTTGTTTTACTGGTCCGTTTCATTAAATAACCAAAAACATGGCTGCTATGTGCCATTATTATTCTTTTTGTTATTTCAAAATTTCAGATTTTGAATTTTTGTTGTTCTGTTTACTAAGGGATCATCTTAAATTACCAAAAAGAATAAATGTGTTGTAACTGTCCAAATGTCAAATCAAGATACTAGACTATGTTTAACTTATTGCCTAATTAACATTAACATTAAAACCTAATGCGACCTGTGCCCTCGTCTCAGTGGTCGTCATGGATACAGTGGGTTTAGTCATGAGACAGGGTGAGATGCAATGAGACGAGGTGAAATGGAGTTAAACAAGACAAGACGTGAAGAGGTGGCTGAGATATTTATGTTCATGTATTCACCAGATGCTTTTATCCAAAGCAACATTCAAACGAGAATGTAACGATGCAGTTACCATTGAGGCTAACAGTAAATGAGATGAGATGAGACCAGATCAGACGAGAAGATGAGAAGAGGCTAAATGAGGTGAAATGAAGTGAAATGAGATGAGGTGACACAGGATGAGATTAGATGAGATATGAAGATGAGCTGAAATTACATTAGACAAACTGAGATGTGATGAAGAGAGTTTTAATATGAGCGGTGATACTATGAAATGAAGTGGGATGAGAGGAGATTGAATAAAATGAGATGAGATGAAGAAAGTTTTTATATGAGGTGAAATCAAATGAGATTAGATGAGATTCAGTTAGATCAAATGAAATAAGATGGAGTGGAGTGAAGTGAGATGAGGTGGTGTGAGATTAGATTTAATTAAATATAGAAAAAGTGAGATGAGATTAAAATAGACAAAATAAAATAGATGAGAGGAAATGAGATTAAAATAAACATGGTGAGGTGAGAGGAGAAGATAGATTAAATTAGTGAGATGATGTGAGATGAGATTAGAACAAATTAAATATAGAAAAAGTGAGTTGAGATGAGAGTAAATTAAATGAGACAAAGTGAGATGAGTTGATGTGAGATGAGATTAGATTAAATGACATAACAACCCAGACACACGTGGGTTTCTTTACTTTTTAAACATGATCTTGTAACAATGCTCTCCATGTTTTTTTTTTTTACTGAAGTAAAATAAAAATATCACATTCTAATCAAATATATTATTACTTCCTATATTTGACCATATTAGGACAATTACCTCATTCATGATAAAAGGCGGTTATTATCTGATTAACAGATTGGCTCTAATAAAGAACTGCATGGTTTTCTAACATCAATGTTATTTCTGGCAAGAAAAACAAAATGTTTTCAACCTGATGGTGAATTTGAGGATCCATTTTAATACAGATCACAATGTCTGCACAGGACTACTCCTGACAGTCATAAATAAACACAAAAATCATCATCACAGCTGCGTGCACCTTGTTCAGTCCTCTCCTCGTGGCAAAAAAGGCCTCATTAACTCCTCTGTCTTTGCAGACATTCTGTTATCACACAGTGACAGCCACACACAGATAAACACATGCATTAAATATTCACAAAAACTGTTTATATTGGCAGAGAGACAGCCAGAAAAAACACACACCACAGACACACACACACACGGACGCTCACACGAACACACATCCCCAGGCAGCAATTAGCTGGGCCTCATAAGAGTTCCCTCCCTCATCTCTCTGAGCTGTAGGTGCAAATTAAATTTGTCTTACTGCGCTGTCACCGGTCTCTCGTCATACATGAACATGTCAGGGTCACACTGAAACAAAGACGGGTCCTCTCACACTCAGACACGTTACACACACACACACACACAAAAACACCATTACAGATGTTTATTTTCCTCAGAGCTCTGATTCACTTGCAGCCTTTTATCTTTCTGTAAAAGACACAAAATTAGTGAAAAACTTCAGGTTCTCAGAAATTTGTGAATTATAAGAAAAAAAATGTTTTAAGAGCTTTTATAGTAGGATATATATATATGTGTGTGTGTTGTTGTTTCTTTTAGATTTTAAGGAAATAGTGACTGAAATGCAACATTTTAAACACATTTATAGCAGGTTTTAAATCTATTCCAGCATCAGATCACTTCTTTTATTATTATTATTTTCTTTTTTTAGTAACAGCACTGAAACAGGTACAAACAAGATCACAGATAGGAAAATTGCATTATCAGATTTGTGCAAAATGACTTTTACCAGTGTGAAAACCAGAAGAATAAGTCACCTTGATTCATTGGGATGTCACTGTGACTTGATAGTCTTTGCACATGATGAAATCCTAAAATAATTCCAATTTCATTCCAGCTGTTTGAACTAGTAGTGGAGTTTGTGCTCAAATTCAAGTTGATTTCTGTCAGAAAAACAATGATTTGGTCATGCACACTCAAGGCAAATCATCGTACTACGGGGTTTATCCCCTAGTTTTTACCATCCAAAGTATATACTATGGATACATGTGCCCCTCATACTCAAGCCAGTTCTGTCTCCTTCCCCCACCTCTAAAATCAACATTTCCTTGGATGCTAAAGCAATCAGATGTGCAAAAGCTTCATCTGATATTTCCATCTTTACCTGCTTTATAACAGTGTCAGGTGTGACTACAGAGTTAAACCTAAATGCACAGTGAGGCCACGCCACCACAGAGTTAAGCACACTTGTAGCACAGTGATCCTAAGTGACTCAATGGCAAAACGACAATGTGCTCCAACACTTAAATGAATGGCACTTTGATGCTAATGAATGACAAGGCTAATTGCAGGAACGGCTTGTTGCTCTTTGGTTTAGATAAATACTCCAACAAGAGGAGAGCTTTAATTATCTCCAGCGTGTTTGTGCCTGAGCGCCGTCGCCACCGCTTCACTGGAGATGCCTGCTGAACGAGACAAGCTAATTAAGAGCGATTTCCCCACTCCCCACTCATTAATAACACAACAGCAATTAAGAGGAGCTTGCGGAACATGGTGCATTTGGTGCTAACAAGATTAGCCTCGTGGAGCAATGAGTTTACGAAGATAAAAGACACACACACACACACACAGAAAGAGAAAACTGCAAAGAAGATTCATCTGTGAGAAAAATATATTAAAAGGTGTTAGCAGGAAGAGGAGAGATGATCTGGATACAAGAAACTGAAAAGAGGGTGAAGAGAAATGAGACTAAAATTGGATGAGAGGAGCAGAAGCAGAGAAATGACGAAAAGCAAATGATGTTAAATAAGCACAAGAAAGTGCAAAGTAGGAGACAAAATGTGATGGAAGACCAAATGTAAAAATCAGAACGTCCTTCTGATTGCAGCCTCTTTTTTTCCCCTGTATTTTCCTTTTCATCTGCGGAAAGGTCTTTAAATGAGCTGCAGCATAAAGAAACACTGAGGGGTTTGAGCTCACAGGATAAGAAACAGAAACAGAAAAAGACTGCAGCCGTGATGGTAACACAAGTTAACAACACCGGTTTATATGAGTAACCTAGTTAACCACTCCGAAACAAGTGAGCGTTATGTTTGTAAATGAAAAATAACATAAATCAACCAGCATTTTTTTTTTTAAAGAGCAGGATTCATGTTAGTTTGAAAACAGTTTCCAATCTATTCATTCTGACTTTATTGGTTCAACTTTTAAAATGGACACTAGAGTCGTCTTTTAAACCTCATTTTGTTTGTCCAGTGGAATTTATTCATACATTCGTGTTTGGCCTTCCTTTCCTGGGCTCAATTTAAGGTTAAGAAATAAGTCAATTATTAGAAGTTGAAATGCAGAGTATAAATCTCCTACATGATAACATCTGGCTGGTTTTAGGAAGCAGAGAGCATCTTTATATTTAAAATAAAGTAGAAAGTTTACTTTTTGAATTTATGTCTAAATTAAATCAAATGGTTTAGAAATCATAATCAAACATATTTCTTATTTCCAAACTACTATAAGAAATTATAGCAACCACTGACATGTATAATAAGGCTGAAACTAAAAGCAGCGCCCCCTAGCGGCTGGCTGTATTAAAGGTTTTTAGCCCCACCCCCTCCAAATAAACAAACATTTTTCCATCTAATAATTTGGAAAACATTTTAAATCATTTTTTCAAGTGTTGCCTTTTTTTTAATGTTTAGATGTAATAAGTTATTTGATATTTAAGAAACATGACAGGCGACTTCCAGCAATGCATCCCAGGTGAGCTAAATTTGGCTCCAAAAACACGACAGTGCCTAAAACTGGATATTTTGGCATCTTTTTTTAATACAACTGAAGTAGACAGCCACTATCGTAATCTAAGTTGATTTTATCAGTTTTACATTTCTACCTTTAAAAGAACAAAGTTTTAACTGTGCAGCATGAAAGGTGTTGCTGATTTTGATAAATGACTTCATAAATATTCTTTGAAAACTCATTTAGAGGAGCGGTCTCTAAACTCTTTGCATCATGAACCAGTTTTGCACTGGTCAACTTTTCCACAGATCCCTGGGAGGGTGGTGGTAATAGCACAAAACAAAATGCAGTAAAATGCACAACTGAAAATGTCATTATTACACATATTATATGTGTAATATATGTGACATATATTACTTTACTTTCATTACTCTTACAATGTAGTATATATATATATATATAGTAATTTTTCTAAACAAAATGCCCTGCAGACGATTTATATAAAAAATATAGATTTTTCTGGATGAAGGTCTTCTTCTCTGAGCAGCCTGATTCCAAATGACTGGTATCTGTCCTTGGCCCAGTGGTTGGGTTGAGAACCGCTGCTTTATAACTTTTATTCATTACTTTCTGATTTGAATTGCCTCCAGAGTTCCTGTTGCTTGGAGATAATTTAATTTGAAAAACGATTTATTTAAACATCACAACACAAGTAGATCCACATGCTTTCTTGTTGAGTTGGTGGAAACCAAAACGGATGAAAAGTGGATTTTGGATTCAGATTTGGCTAAAAATAAACAAACTAATATGATAATATGACAGGGTTTCATAATATTTTTTACATCAGGGTTGCACATAAAAATAAAATGCTTCATCAGGAAAAAAAAAACTGGTGCACTGAATAGTTTCATGGAAAAAAGAGATGAAGGATACGTTCAGAACTCAGTGATTTTCCTCTGAAGCAGACAGCATAAATGCATACAGTAAAATAGCTTCTAAGGCAGTGTGTGTGTGTGTGTGTGTGTGTGGCTGCATAAAGAATGTCAGTCACGGTAACTTTTCATGCTGCATGCATGGAGCTCTTGACATGAGACTCAATCAGCAGCACTAAAGCCTGCCTCTGCCTCCCCTGCTTCTGCCACCCTTACTTTTGAGAAGACTAATCTCCACTGTAGGATGTAGAGGAGCCATTTGATATTGTCTTCCCCGGTGTTTTTCATTATCACCGTCTTACTGCAGCTTGCCGGTGGCATTACCTCGACATTAATGGGCTTGACGGGACGAGAATCACCACACAATCCTGTCACAACCTCCCATCTCTGCTTTAACTCCGCTCGCATTTCAAAGCCTCTCTGCGCCTTCTTATCTTTCACCTTCTTTTTTTCTGCTTTGGGGTGGATCTGCAGCGGGGTCATGGACAATATTTTTTGGTAAATTACTCAGAGGTTAGGTATCTTGTCAGAATTTCAAAAGGCATCCAGGCTGACATTAGAGTATGAAGAACCTGTCACCGTGTCGCTGATAGAAACACAAAGGCACAATGTTCACGGTGAAGATCAAAATGCCAGCTGTTATTCTTTTAAATAAAAACTAATAGAGGTCAAAAAGACCTTTTATAGTTTTTTTCCCCATTATATTTCATTTTATATAATTTTGCTCACCATTATGGTGATTTCACAACCACAAGCCAACATTTGTTCAACACATTTTCAGACATGTTAACAGGCTTGTTCCAACTGGCTGATGGATACTATTGATCGCCTCTGCTCAAGAGATTTGCCGTCTGCACAACTGCTGTTTGTTTTCAGGTTAAACACAAAAAACTGATTGTAGGAAATGAGGCACCATCCACATTAGAGGATAATATATTTTTTAGTGGATCTGGATGTCTGAACTCTCTCCATTTGCTTTAGAAGCAAAATTACAAGAATTCAGGCTCAGATTTCTGTTTTTATAGATTCTGATGTTTGTTTTCATGAGAATAATGTTTTTCTACCCGTTCTTTCAGGTTTTCACATCAATGGGTTGTTGTACAGATGTGCTACGATGTTGGAGAATTTAGATTTGCATTTCTTCTTTCATCCTCCACTTTGTTCATTTTGATGCATAAACTAATCGAAAGATTATGGTCAAAAACTGGACAGTAAATAAACTGCGAACTGAGATCAAGACCTCTTAAACTTCCTGGAAGTTCTGAATCCTTGAAAGCAAAAACGGAGGTAAACTTGGATGTTTTAACAAGCAGCTGCATTTTATTTTGGCAGAAATAATGGTTTAGAAGGTGTTTGCACAAAATAGACATACATACAAAATGTATATGTATGGTGATGGCCAGGGCCACCTTAAACTGCTGATAGGCCCCGGGGCTAAGAAGCTTTGTAGGATCCCCCTTCCCCTAAAAAAACCTCCTCCCACTTTACCTGATAAACCCTGTCAATACATACAAACACAGACCAGTCCACTCAGCACCATGGATAGCGACATGGCCAATAAGGCAGACAGTGATGACTTCTTTCCTGACATTTTACCAAGTTTCCCTAACTATAGAGGTACACACCCCAAAATATGCAATAAGCATATACGATGACTGACAGAAAACCTGACAAATGATCAAACAATGTTTTTGTTGTTTTTGTTTGATAGGCCTCTGGGCTTCAGGTGGCCATGTGATGGCTTTAAAACACATGAACGTGTAAGATAATGTGTGAAAGAATGATAAGGATTCTAAGAGGGCTTATTAGCTGAAGAAGAGCTATAGAGATCTGATTTTTGCAGATAAAAAGAGTTCAGTTTGGGGGTTTTGTTGTTGTTTTTATTTTGATCTTTTGGATTTCAGATTGTGGAAATGTTGCTACATCCAGTGAGATCGTTTTACTGTTCACCCCTTCACTGGACCATGTTGCACTCCAGCTTGAACCTTAGCTTCTCACCCAGCTGCATTGATTTTTACATTTATCACCAGAAGCTTACATAACAGTATGGATTTTTTTTTTTTTTTTTTTTTTTTGCAAGGTTCAACCATTAAGTTTGTTTTCTTCTTTTAGATGCTCTAAAACATCTGATCAAAGCATAGTTTTGTTTTCCATTTTAAACCCTTTAAGCTTTTTTAGCTGTTGCTAAACTGACAGAAACAGATGCTGATTATTTTAGTCTGAATGTTATTGATTTAATAAACGCTCTGATGTTGCATCTTCTAATCTTTTGTGATTTTGAATAAAAACAATCTGGATTTGTTTGAACACATTCAGTTTTTCACACGAGTTTTAATAAATGATCCTTTACATTTAAATCTATTGACTCTCGTCTCTTCAACCTTTTCCATTAACCTGGTAAATATTAGCATATTAACACGCTGTGTGAAAACCACCTCAGAAAACATTTTATCTCAACATTATTGTAGATGGAACAAATGAGCCGGTTTAATTTAGTCCAAAACACCACTGACTAAAGTTTACTGTGATGTTTCTTTGGGGAATAAAATGTGATTCCACCACCTTATTTGAGATGTGGGATGTATTCTCTTAGAAATCACTATTTTTCTTTCATTTTGAGGCACTTTGGCTGCAAATTGTGTCTGAAAATGTAATTTAAAATCACTGAAAGAGCAGAGCGCGCACCAGATCTAGAGCTTTGTTTTTTAACTGTAGTAGCTGAATATGCAGACAGGCTTCAGAGCTGGAAATCAAGAACCAAATCATGTAATTCCAGAAAAACCCTAAAAGGAGCCTGATGTGGAAACTTCTGCTGTTGATGAAAGCTTCAGCTGAAGACAACCATTCTGGTACAGATCTGTTCTGGAAAGCTTCAGATAATTAATCACTTTAAGAGATTCATCTCTGAGAAATATCTGTTTGTGGAATATTTATAACTTTTAGGACAGAAAGCATGATCCACGGTCAAAACTCAGACTTTTTACCTGTTTTTAGTCTTACTGGTTTACAGGAATAATGTTTTTCAGGGGGAAAACACATGTGGGATGGTCTATAAAATTATAACTACTGAATTGATATTTTTCTTTAATTCTTTACATTTTTTTAAATTAAATAAAGTAGCATCTTATTTTGTTGATTCCTGGGTTTATCCACTACTCTCAAATTCTACTTGAGAGGAAATGCTTTAAAAATAAGCCATTAATAAATTTGATTTATATATTGATGCCCTATAAACTGCAGTAAATACTAAAACGTAAATTTAAATCAAAAGCTAAGGATTTAAGGTGTTTAAAAATGATTTTGTTTTGCTTATCTGCATCTCAAACTTTCCTTATAAAAACTATCATTTTAAAAAAAATTTGTTTTCACTAAAGTTTACCATAAATTCAATAATTCTTTGACAAACATATTTAGACTTCCAGAACAAGAGCCTAAACAATCTGACTTCATCCATAAACCTTTATAAATTTTTAAGAAATTATTGTTGCTAAAAAATTGCTGGAATTATATCATATGCCTCACAAAAATGACTGCAAACAGCACAGCATGTGTTTTTGTGCCTAATGCGGATGTATTCTCAGTGCTGAAAGGATCAGGAGGCTGGAAACACAATGTTTTGGGGGTTTTTCTAACAAACATCATGAAGCAAAGAGCGAATTTTCAGGGAGGGTCGTGGTTTCTCTCTCCAGCAGAGGACATTTTGCCTGTGGTGGTGGGTTGACCTTATCAGAGAAAACCTCACTAAAAGTGTGTGTGTGTGTGTGTGTGTGTGTGTGTGTGTGTGTGTGTGTGCGTGCATGCATGTGTGTGAAGGCAAGAGGGAAAGAGGGGGGGAAAAAACTGTTTCCTCTTTTTCTTTGAAAAGAAATTCTTTGGGTTTTTGTTGTTGTTATTTTGTTTGTTTTCTGTAAAAATGACAAGACAACACTGACCACAATAATTAATTTATAACTTACATCTGGTCAAAACAACTGGCATCTAAGGTTTAATCAAATGCAGTGGACATAAGCAGAAATCACTGATAAAAGAAAACAGAAATGACCTCTGGGTTTCACAAATTTAAAAAATGGAAATGTTTGTTAACACTCCCCCCTAGTGGCAAACTGGTGCAAAAACAACCCAATTGTTTTTCTTTTTAGTAGAGCAGGGGTAGGGAACCCTGGTCCTAGTGAGCCACAGCCCTGCTTGTTGTTCCTGCTGTTGATTACCTGGATCAGGTGTGTTCAGCCAATCAGAAGGCTCTCTAGGATCAGGGCTCCCTACCCCTGTTTTAGAGCTTCCTGCCCAAATATATTCAAGCACTTTGAAGGCAAGTTTTCAAGAATTCCCAGCACCTTTAACTGGTGATTTACACCAGCATGATCAGTACATGTATGTTAAGAATGAATCTTTCACTTCTTTATCCCATATGTGTTATTGTGCTGGTTCATATCCTGTTTTACAGATCTTACCTGATATTTAAACTGTTGTTTGTATTTACGCTTTTATAAACCATTCATTAAAAACACAAACAACTTAACTAATTCTCTAAAGTCATTAGAGAAAGTTTAAGCATTTTAAAACGTGATCCTGTATTTATTATTTGTTATAAAAAGACGTCAACACATGAAAGTGATTTTTAGATTTATTGGAATTTAAAACCGTTTAAACAAGAATGGCCTAAATATGTACAACAAGACACATTAGATTAGTCAATTTAAAAGGTCGTTTGAAATTAAACATGGATGTAATAAAACTAAAGTTAACAGTGGTTTAGTTTTATTAGAAACAATGAATGACTAGTTAAAAGTTAAGAAAACGTTTTTTCTTTACTAAATTAATCAAATGTTCATGTGTGACAGAATTTGCCTTTAAGTGCAGCTCTTTTATTGATGCTCTTTGAGGAAGGTGGTCATGTATTCAGCCAGAGCCTCAGTGTCCTCCAGAGTCACAGCGTTGTACAGAGACGCACGGATTCCCCCAACTGACCTGCAGGGGGCGACAAAACACCAGCTTTAGGTTTCTTTTATGAAACCTGATACAGGAGTTTACAACAACCCAAAAAACACTGAAATAACTGAAGTTTTGAGTTCTCTTTTACTCCTGATATTATAAAAAAAAGAAAAATGAAGATCAAGTCAGCAAAACAAACCTGTGTCCTTTTAGTGAAATCATTCCACGTTTGATCGCTCCATCCAGAAACTTCTTTTCCAAGGCATCATCTCCATCCTTGTTGCCCACACGAAAACGCACGTTCATGCGACTTCGACAGGACATGTCCACAGGACACCTGCGCAGGTGGACATGCATCTTCAAATTGGACTCCGAATGTTCACCGTTACATCATTTTTAATGAAGTTCTACTCATTTTCCAACTTCATAGCAGAAGCCTTAATACTCACACATAGAAACCATTAGATAAGTCGATGACGTTGTAAATCAGGGAGGACTTCTTTTTGTTGAGGGTTTCCATGGCAGCGCTGCCACCGTTATTCTTGATCCACTCCAGAACGAGACACATGATGTAAATGCTGAACCCAAAAAAAGGAAAAATGTTAAACATCCTTTAAAAATGTCTTGGATATTTAGAGAAATATTTAATAATTCATTTGCATCATTTGCATGTATCTCTGAGAGACATTAGATGCTTTGAACAGAATGATTTACCTAGTTTTGACTTTAAGGACATCAAGAAGTTCAAAATCATCAATAATATTCATTCCAGCTGCAAAATGCAGCAAGTTTCCAGAAAAAACAAGAATATAACATAGAGTGCAACATACTGAACATCATCTGGTTTGTACCTGAAACAAGGCGGTGTGTTGTAGAGGGAGCTCATTTCAGCCTGCACCTTGTAGTCCAGAACAATGGGACACTCCTTCAGGGCGTGGCCCAACAAGTCTTCTCGGATAATGACCACCGTGACTCCGGCACAGCCCACATTCTTCTGAGCCCCCGCGAAAATCACCCCAAACTACACATTTAAAACGCAACTAGTTAAAACACACAAAACATCTCCAAAGTCTGAATTTGATCTGAATGAAAAGAGACAACAAGTGAGAGGTTATTTTTAGTATTTGTTACCTTTGACACATCTACAGGACAGGACAGGAAGTTGGAGGACATGTCGCAGACGAGGACCACATCATTCGTTTCAGGTGTGAAGTTGAATTCTACACCGTGAACCGTCTCGTTGCAGCAGTAGTAAACGTAGGAGGCTGAGGGGTTCAGCGTCCAGCTGCTGGGCTCTGGGATTTCTGAGAAGAAAACAAAAAACTAAATTACTCCACACAAAAAATTCACTTTACGGCAGCAAAACTAAACTTCTAAAGCATTAACAAGTGAATCCCAATAATGCTAATATAAGTTCAGATTTAATATTCATTTAAGTTTCCATCTACCTGACAGTCTGTAAAAAAGATAATTAAATCCTGAGCCTTGGAACAATTTTTATTCATATTTAAAATCTACTTCTCTAAACATTTAATCAAGTTAAGGATAAACTTTTTGCTTTCTTCTTTGATCAAAATGACCCGTGTTCCTAAACTAATTTTAAAAATTTGATACAATATTTATGACTTTGTTGTTTATTCAGTAATATCACACCGAGTAAATGTCCCACTTTAACTCATAATTTACAATGTAGGTCCCCTGATGGTACCCCAAATCTTGCCCAAATATTGTATCTGGCTCCCATCTTTATTTTTGGTCCAAATATTGTATTGAAGTTGCCCCAATATTTCTGCCCAAGACTTTAGTTCCTTACATAAGCCAATGTCCCACTATATCTCATAATTTACAATGTAGGTCCCCTGATGGTACCCCAAATCTTGCCCAAATATTGTATCTGGTACCCCCAAATCTCTGTTTTGTTTTTTATTTTTAATGTTTTCTCTGTTTTGTTTTTTTGTTTATATTGTAAAGCGCTTTGTGATGTATATCTGTGAAAGGCGCTATATAAATAAACTTTACTTACTTACTTACTTACCATTTCAGCCCAAATGCAACTAAAAAGGCCCAAACCATGACACTAATACTACCACATTAAACTAACAGGATATGATTTTTATTTGGAAACACAATGATTTAAATTCCCAAAACATAACATTTCTCTCAAAGGACAAAAATGTGTATCCTCTCCTGCACCCAAAAGAGTTTTCTAATAATCATCTGGTCCATCAACAAGACATTTAACTAATTTACAACAGACTGGAATTTTGTGTTTCTTTGTGTAATTTCCTTTTATTTTACTGTGATGCATTTTGATATTTTTATCTGAAAAGAATGCTAAAAACTGCCACATTCTTGGTGGTGAAAATACAAGCATTAAAGTATGCCGACAGATGTTACTCAGGAGGATGCAGAAATACAGAGAAAATTTGAAAAGGTTTGTGAGCTTTTAGGTACCAAAGGAGTCCCTCTGAAAGCTAAAATCAGACTCAACCATGTGGAAAGAGCTGCCGCATACCAGAGCCTTTCATTAGTGACCTGCTCTATTGTTAGTTACGCAACATACTAGATCCACTGCCAGATTTAGTAAAGGGTTTGGGGTTTTTGGATGCAGCCTGAATGACAATGACCGTCTCATAAAAGCTAAAACTGTATTTTTAAAGTTAGAGCTAAAATTATTATGCCTAAAATAGAACGATCAAACGTACTTGTGTAACTATCCAGCTTTGGGTGAACAATGTTAATTTTTCCATATTTCTCTGCTTCTTTTGCTGCTTTCGCCGACCACGTGCCGGTCACCAGGTAATCAGCACATCTGTCCTCTTTGAGGCCAATGAGGTTGAGAGGAACTGCACTGAACTGTCCGGACCCACCGCCCTGCAGAAACAGCACCTTGTAGTTGTCTGGGACGTTTCTGTGGAGGCAGATGTTACAGTGGTGAACACCACATGGGATTTACAGTACAGATTTAGAGTAAAGTGGATGGTGCAGTTAGAAAAAAATCACTTACAACAACTCTCGGAGGAGATTTTCTGTCTTGTTGAGGATTTTGCTGAAGTCTGATGATCGGTGACTCATCTCTGGTTTTAAAAAAAGGGGGTTAAAACTTCCATTTGCATAAGATTCTAAACAACTTTTGACTCTAAAAAGCAAAGAATCACAGATCAGATATGAACCCTTAATGAAAACCTTCTGTACTCACCGAGAACGCTGATACCTAATCCACTGTAGTTGAGGAGCTCCTTCTGTGCTTGGAGCAGCACCTGCAACACATCACAAATTGAACAACTCATCACTACAAACGCTAGAAGACTTCAAGATGGTTTGATATATTTTAAAGTGAAGAAATGAAACTTCAAACTTTAGTATGAAGTTTAAGTTAAACAGAACCCAGAGATGGACCGGCAGCCCGGTGACTGCTGGAGAGCGAGAGGCAGTGGCACTCTGTGACCCTTAGGAAGTTAGGAAAATGAATCAATGACATCAAACGGATGCAATATTTCCTCTAGAAATGAAATTAACAGTTTTAATCACCAAAGGATCTCTTCAAAAAGATCAAACAGATTAGAGACATATTGGCAGCTCTCGATACAAACACTGAGTCTTAAAGTGACTCACAACTTCACACATTTGTCTTTCTGTTGTGTTATTGTTCTGGTATTTCTCAGCTGTAATTTGTAAAACTTTAGCATTTAAAAAAATTGTTGAACACCTAATCTAAACAAACCAGTGTAGTATGATTTTAATGTTACACAATTTACACTTTTGTATTGTTTATCTATACTGCAATTAACAAAAATCCAAACTTATTTTGGTTTATTATAATGTAATATAGGTTTACACGTTTAAAAAGCAGTTTGAAGAAAAACAGACAAATTAAAGCGGCTCTCTGGAGCATTTTTCTCTGTATCAAAGTTTTCTAAATGTTTTAAATGATATTTCAGGTCTAAACTATGATCTATGGGTTGAGTTCCACAACATCTGTCATTCTGATGAAGACCCTCCTTCCTCCTAGAGACCCCTTTCCATTATTTCTTGCCGCCGACATTTTTCAGCCAATGAAATTCAAATTTCTGCATTCTCTCAACATGCACGCGCATCGACCAAATCTGTACCAGTAGGGGGCGCTGTCGTACAGGACGCTCCGTGTGTTTCTCTGCCGTCTCAGCCGTTCACCGACTCACAGCTCATTTCTACTAAAAACCTACCCATTCTCCAGCTAAAGACGGGTTTATTTTTATTTTTAAACCTTTCACCTCACAGAATGGCAAGGCTTGACAGGATTATGGGTTTATTTTGGTCAGAAAGTTCATCCAGGGCCGAGTCAAGTTCAGCTTCAGAGTCCAGCAGCAGCTCGGTGCTAACAGAGCTAATATCAGAAGCAGCAGGGACATAGAGGGCTCATCAGACCCTCGTAGTATTGTTGGAATAAGATTGTGAACTGTGAGTGATTAAACCCTACACATTGAGCTGTACAGTTCATGTCCGAAGTATATGCGCCGCGAGCACGCGCACACACGCGACCGGACGCGCGTGTCGAGATGTTTTGAGGAGGAGCCTTTGGACGCTAGATTCAAAAACTGCTCTCTGATGAAATCCTCCGGAGTGCCGCTTTAAGGTCAGATGAATAGCAAAGCCCTGACAGAAGAACTACAACTATCTAGCAACTAAATTAGCTCTATAATAGTCTTATATCCAGACAAACGAGTGCAGTTATTCTCCTAACAGGTGTTATTCTGCCATCTAGTGGTTGCATCTGTTACTGCAAACAAGGCACAATACAGATTTCCACATGAATGAATGAGGCTGATGCAACTCAACGCAGTTTTCAGTCTGAACTGCTGCCACAGACAAACCATCAATTACTTTTCAAACTTTATTTTACCAAGTAAACAGTTTTACAAACACGACGTGGCCGAGAGGCTTCGGGAGGTTGAACATATATTAAAAAATACATGCAAATAAACATATTAGAACAAATAAAATCATAATAAACAGGATGAATGGTATGAAGATTTGATCAGCTAACATTAATGGGAAAGACGGGAGAAATAATGTGTTCATTTATACACATGTATGTAGAAGAAGTCAGTAAAACACAGATTTACAATAAAACGTTTTAACGCTGGGATGTGTTATTTAAAGTTTACTATACTACACGTTATCATTTTTAAAATATCTCAACGTGTGCATCAGCAAAAGCATCCAGAATCCACATCTTTTTGATAAAAGAGGCATTTCGCTTTAAGCTAGCTCGTATTTCTGTGGCTTCTCCGTGGATTAATGGACACATGGTGCAAACAGAAAGATCCTAACTTACAGACTGAGGGAGTTTTGCAGGTCCAGGACCAAAATTGATGATTTGTTTCTGCTCCATGTTGTAAAAGAAGCTCCTTGGTGCAGATGGTGGATGTTGTAGCTTCGACTCTGCTGGTCGCCGTGTGTAAAATGTTGCGTTCAGGGCATCTTCGTAAATTCAAATACTTGACTGACATGCAAGAATAGACTCCGTGAAGGGGCTTTTAAAGAGCTATATTTTACCCATGTGATTTTACAAGGTGGATTTTGAAATAGTTTACGACAATTTACAGTGACACTTGTATTAGTTCACATAATAGCTGCCGAACTGCTGCACGGGGAGGTTTTTAATTTGTTTCTGACGCTGTGAGCTATGACTGTAAGAAATCCCAAGCAAATTTTCCTCCAAACGCCTCCATAACATACAAATACAATTATGTCTAAGAAACGATTAACAGATACAGGTTTACAAGCAAAATCGATTTTGTTGACCCGTTCCTGTTTCTCTGATAGCTGTACTAACAAAAACATTCAAGTCAAATAAATGTCAGGTGACACCTTTGACTTGTAGTTTACAGTTAATGAAACAGGTTTTTCTTCTTAGTCTATTCTCCCTCCCTGCATTTAATGGCTTTTATTCAAGATTTCTTAACTTTTAACGTTGGGGGAGAATAGTCTAACAGGTTTATTAACTAACTGTACAAAGGTATGCAAAAGTTCTTGTCATTCAGAAAGCAAACCTGTAAAGACAACATCTGTATTTCTTTTTTTTATTGCTGCCTTTTAAAGTTTAGGGAAACTCGATGATCCTCCAGCTGTGGTAATGAGTTGAATTTGATTATGGCAAAGGTGAAATTTCATTGTGACATTTATTCTAAGCATTTGCATTGCATCTAAGACTCTAAAATATTGCACAAAAAGGAGTTAGTCTAAGTTAACATAAGCATTAGCTAATTAATTGACTAAGAATTAATTAAATCCAGATAGACTGGTTTCACAAGCACACTCACCAAAATGCACATATTTATCACAATTAATGAGAACATATATTAGAAGGCTGTTTAATTAATTCTCATCAGTGTATTAAAAATAATCATAAAGGCTATTTTATCCACTGAATTGAATGGGATTTCAGCTATTTTTTGCAAGCAGCGTCATGACTTCAGTAAACCAGTGCTGCTGGAACTTGGATCTGACTAAATCTGAGTTCGTGGACAGGTTTCTGTAAGTACTCACTCAGACTGAGGCTGTTGAGTCATTAAGAATCAAGTTGCATCAGTAAACAGCTGAAAAAACTTTACAAACATAATTGTGTTTCTTCAACTCGTGAAGGTCACAAGAGGCAGCTTTTTAAAATAGTCACATGACATCGGACACAGTGCTTGTGTGTGAATGTGCATGTCATAATATGCCACCATCAGTCGGTACTCATCTCCAGATCAAACCAAAAATAAATGTTGTTTCCACTTTATTTGGATGCTGATGAACGAAAGAACATCTCTTCTTTCTCTTTGGGTTCCTGGTGATCCATCTCTCCTCCTTCCTTAGAGTCCACATCTGCTGGCAATATGTAAACATGGCAGGAAAGGCATGTTAGGAGGCCTTCCTGAAGTCATTAACCATGAAGACATTGACTGAGGGGTTAGATATGCTGTGATCCCAAATCATCGGCTGTGGATGCAAAAATCAAAAGGATAGCATCATTTCCTGTCACAGACTGAGGGAGCTCTTCTCCTAAATCAACATACGTAAAGCTTTACAATAATCAAAAACTGTTTATGTTATTAAAAAAAACATAGCAAGAACTATAAATGGAAGCAGCAGATTTCTTTATGAAACAATGTATTAAATTTGACGTAAACAAACTGTTAAATGAAGCTTGAAAGAGAAATAGAGACTGAAAAACTGCCCAACCCTTCAACCTAAAACCTCATGAAACTAATTATGACTGATCTTTAAAAACAGGCTGCCTCTCTCAGACATCAACAAGCTCAGTAAAACACTCACGTGTTCCTCAACATAAAATTCATGTTTTCAACATCTAACACGTTTATAAAGGAATCAAAGCCTCCAAGTCTAATAAATGTCAGAGAACAAGTTGGATATGCTGATTAAAACTGAATCAACAGATAAAATATGTTGCTGCCTTTTCTGGACCTGACTTTATTCAGTGTTGAAGTAAAATAAAACTGTTGTGGTTTTAAAACTTCTTAAAAATCATGGACACATTTCTCCAGGTCCTAAAGAAGACCCTCATAGAGCTGCAATAAAAATCCAGTCCAGACGTGTGACTTTGTTTTAATATTTTAAATGAAAAACCAAAGAAACCAAAATTCCAAAAAATTACTCAAACAGCAAAACAGAAAAGCAGAGAAACAATTTCCACATGGGGATGAATTTAAAAAATTTCTTATCTAGTCTGTATAAATTATTAATAAAACAATTTCATAATTGTCTGCAAATCATTGCATTTTTGTAACTTAAAAAAATAATTTTCTGGTTCACGAGGTCTTCTTGAATCATTTTAATAAAGGTCTACATGTGTGAAGCAGCTCTAATGAAAACTCATTTCTAGTCCGTTTTTAAAAGGACCAAAAGTCCAAAACTTTCATTTATTAAAACTTATTTATCAGCTTATTTCATCCATAAACCTTGTACAATTACACCGTCCAAAAAACTGCAGCAGCTGACCAGAACAGCAGTGTTACTTGTTGTGATTCAAGATGAAAATAGTTGTAACAAACTAATGCAACTTTACCCACTATGAACAACATGCAAGTCAGTCACTTATTCTCAAAAAGAAACCACAAGTGTCTGAATCAGTTGGACTTCAGGTGGGTTACCTGTGCTCGTGATAATCCTCCTCTGTTGACACTTAGTGACCACATGGCTGACTAACCAGCAATCTTAGGCTTTAAAGAGTGTGGATGAGTAGGAATACATCAACCAGCAGAGATGACCCTTTGACCTCCAGAGCCACAGAATAATTTCATACGAAAATAAAATATAAAAAAATCAGTGGAAGGATTTTTACGTCTTATCAAACTGGTAATGAAAGCATTGTGGGTTCAGCTGTGGGTCATGGTGACAGCACAGCTCGATCGTCTGCCGCCTTCAGCAAAACAAAGTTTTTTAAACTGTTCTTCGCAACCTTGGTCTGTGCAAGATGTGCAGCTTGCAGAGTAGCAAATTGGTAAAAGAAATGCATGATGAGAAAAGTGTATATCTCCTGCAATCAAATAAATACAAACTTTTTGTTTACATATGAAAGTATCTTAAGCCTTTTTATTCTTTAGTTTTAAGCATATCATTTTTTGCTTCCCTCTGCAGTGCTGGGAGCAGGATCAGGAACCGATGCAGGTAAAAGTTCCCTCAAACAATCCTGCCTCCTGACTGACAGTTGGGCAGCTGCTTAATGTTTTCAGGGAGAACAGCTCTGGACTGAAAAGTCTCCACTTCTGTTGTCTTTAGGATGGAGAGGGTGGTGCTGACGTTCCAGAGGTCTGTGTGTGAGGTGTCATGAGGTGAGGATGTCCTTTCAGTCCAAGCTTTTTAAATAAATCTGATACCTTAAATTGCAGCTATACATATCTTTTTCAGCAAATTCAAAATATGGACAACAAATAAAACTGTCTTTGCAGAATGCAGCAAGATTGATGGAAGTACTGAGACACACCACCAGGATCCACATGGAGAACATATCAGAAAAAAACATATCTCATCTCTGATCTCAACACAAAAAAATCATTTGCAAAGCATCTGATGGTGTACAAAGGGAACCCTCAGCTCCATTTTAGACACATGAACTGGGTTTTCTGTTGATTTTTTTTTTTTTGTTAAATCTTCTGATATGTTCAACAATCTAAGCAATTCAGTTTACACTTTAGACAAGGAACTGCACCTTAAGGTGTTCATGGTCAACAAAATATTTAAACTCTTGTTTAAAACACAAAATGATAGCATCTTTATCCATTAAGACCATAACCCCCACTTTCAGAATCTCCATTCTTGTATCATTCATTAGCTTCTCTTTCCCCCAAAAAAATACAAAACCCTCACCCAAAAGTCAAGCCAAGCTCTCACTTTTACATGAATTGCAACCAGCTGATCTACTGGATGTAAAAAGAAAAGCAGGGCATCTTGAGTTAGCAGGGATTCAAATTATCATAGCAGCCAAGCAATCTCCATGACAACAGGCCAAAGTCCTAAAGACAAACTGTGAGAAACAAAACAGCAGACTAGTGACTTAAGCCATTTATTGTTTTTATGTACACAGACATATTGCACAGGTTAAAAATCTTAAGAGCATTCGATCTATACAAACAATTCTGGTTTTGATCAAAGAAACCACTGGAGACCTTGTGTACTCTTAATGAGGAATTTGTGTTTTGTGCATTAACTTACTTTTGTGCGTATGAGACGTTCAAGGATTTTACATTTTGCTATATGTACACACATATATACACTTATCAAGTTAAACAACCTGATAAAAACAGTTTCAAGACACTCCTCTGGTGTTTCCATCCTACTGGTACATGATACCGGAGGACTGGATGCTAGCACAGCAAACAGTTGATGTAGGTTTGACTTGACGCCTGGACTTGAGTGGATAAATTCAAACCTGTTAACGGAACGCTTACTACCATCGTGCTTCTTCCTTTTCAGCTATCAGATTTAGTGAGCATCTTTATGCTTTGTTAGTTTCTCCTGCATACATGACGTTAGATTTGACTAACATGAAAAATTATGCGATGTAACCTCTAAACTAAAATAAATTTTGACACCTAAGGTTTTCTGTTGACATCAGATGAACTGGAACACAAAATAACTCCTGGATTCGACTACATTAAACTCCCCCACTTTCACGGATTTATGCGAGTGGTTTGCAGGAAGAGCAGTGGCAGGAAGTCAGGGGTGTCCACATCTCAAAAGATTTCCTCACATCCAACTTCCTCATCAGCTGTCTCTGGTTTTATAGATGAGACAGGGTTTGGAGCAGGAAGGTGCATCGATGCTCATATGTTGAAGCTTTCTCCGCAGCCACATGTGCCCTTGATGTTAGGGTTGTTGAAGACAAATTCACTGGACAGCTTTGACTCCACAAAGTCCATCTCAGTTCCCAGAAGGGTGAGCTGAGCCTTCTTCTCAATAAACACTCTCACACCTGAAAAAGAAACACAACAGAACATCAACTACTCACATATTTAAACCTCAAAGGTGGTTTTTAGCCAAAATTCAGACATTCAAGATCAAAAATAAAAATACTTACCATCTTGTAGCACTTCCTCGTCCGATTTCTCTTTCTCCTTTGTGTACTCTAGTGTGTAGGTGAGTCCATTACAGCCGCGTGTTCTCACTCCAACCTTCAAGCCAATCTATTGATAACAGAAAAATATCAGCATGCACCATTTTGTACTCTGTAACAAAATACACAACACATAAAAAAATTAATCAAAGGAATTTGTAAATATGTTGACGAAGCACATTGGCAGAAAAGGTCTGTTTCTTTTACTTCAAAATCTCATAATAAATAAACAATTTGAGTCTTAAAATCCCTTTTGCAGCTACAAATATTTCAAGCAATTATCACAGACAGTGTTAAGAGTGCCATTATTATGTCTACAAACAAACCAATAATAAAATCTACAACCAAATAACCAATAAGGTGATAAATCTACTTCCACTGGAAGGTATGTTTGGATGTAATCTATGAAATTCAGTGCCCAAAAGCAAAAGAAACTTTATCCAAAGTGGAAAGTGCATGTTTACAACATAATCATGTATATAAAAAACACAAAATAAAATAAATACATAATGTGGGACTCAACATGACAGTAAAGATAAACTGTCCTCTTAATAATAAGAGGTTTAATTGATTTACATCAATCACTCACATATTCTGGTTTGTCCTGAAGCAGCAACCTGATTTTGCTCACAGCTGCTGGAGACTAAAGAAAAACAAAAGCAAATAAAAACAAAAAATAATGTTAACACAGAGTTATAAACAGTTTGACTGTATACTGGACTCAGGAAGAAGCTTTAAAACCTGTGAATGTGGACAACATAATGCAAGAAAAATAGGGGAATTTAGAAACAAAAGGTGTGTTTTAATTGTGTTAAGTTCCTATGGCTGTTTTGATACCTTTCACCCCACTGTGAAGCAGATGAACTGAAGCTTGTCTGATATTTCAGTGTAATAAAATAAGCTCAGCTAGCACAGTTTTTACTGGAATGATAAGTGCAGAAAAAAGAAAACATAAAGAACTTGCTCTTGTGGGAAGGTACTTGGGAGTTTGAGTTAAACTACTTAACTTTAAGGTGTTAATCCCTTTAAGATAAGTAAATATTAATATACACAACGCCCAGCCTGCTGCATAAATATAACTCTTGTTAGCTTTATTAAATTTGTTATTTGGTAAAAAATTATTAACATTTCTAACATAAAGTAATATGATTGTTGCCTCAAGTTTTAAAAACATTTTGTCCAAAATCCTTCAGTTTGTCCCCTGTTGTGCGTTGTGTCACGTCTTGTTACGTAGCTGTTACTTCAGAGGACTACCGTTATCAGCTCAGGCCACTGCACAAACACATTATCTCGCTGCAACACTGTTAGCGCAGTTCATCAGCTGACATTCACCCTCAGCACGTTTATTTCAACCCACCCATTAACAACAAACTATGAACACTCTGATAGCTTACATCATTAACAACGTCACATTGTTTTCTGTTTGGCAACTAAATGGATGATATCAATACATTGTTTCAAGTACTAGTAGAAGTTGACCAAAATTAGTTTTATCTAGCTTTTGAGGTTAAAGGAAACAATCAACATGACTGTGATTAACTTTAACAGTTACAAAAGGAGAATAATGTTGAAGAAGCATGAAAGGATAAATATTCAAATTTAAAGAGGAAACTGGACTAAAACTGCGTAACCAGGCTCCATTATACGGTTGTTTTGAGTCATATTTTCCACAATAATACCAATATAAATATTATACTGTGTACGATTTTAAAAAGTGTCAAATTGAGAAAGGAATGATATGAAGTCACAACAAAATTATGTTCCCTATTAATGTGCCCAATAATTTATCATGTAACTGTGTTGTGCAGAGGGTTGATATCATTTGAGTCACTTGGTTATTCTGCACAACATATGAGGAAATTTACCATGAAAAATGCTTAATTGCAATAAAAAATGTTGTGGCAAAAAAACCTGATGACAAAGTTTAGTCTGATTTACATTTTTTGCATAATTGTTATAAATAATATTACAAAATGTCTTTGAATAGTATCTAGTTAGTATCTATATATTCTTATATTTAAAAAAATGAACTTGCTTTATTGCAAACCATTTAAACACTTAGAAATGTAAATGACTGAAACATAAATGCCCAAAGTATTAAGTTGCAATCAGAGTATTATCAGAGTTTTTTTTTTTTTTTTTAGATATTTGAGATGAATGCTAAATATTTTTCTCCTCCAGGACTAACTTTGACATGGGTGGCGTTTAGCCGAACTACATCTCTATGATAGCAACATTTTCGCTCATTTAAGAGATGATTCTAACCGTCAAGCCAATAAAAGCTGCCACACATGCTTATTAATTTTAACACAATCTCAGCTAGAACAGGAAAATGTAATGTGACAAGTAGAAATCACACAAAATGGGAACAAGTAAAGTCGGCTAGCTAACTGACTTAGCTAACTTACACAAGTAACCCCACATAATGGCCGCTAGGTGAATACCGCACTTTCTAGAAATATATGTACAAATATAAATGTGCTTTGCTGGAAATTTTAACCAATATGATGAACTTACCAGCGTGAGAGCTGCTCTGGTGGCTAATATCTTTCTTTTATTGACCGCTCTGACGGTCGCTCGCACCAAGGAGGCAGACATGTTAACTGTTAAAATCATAACATTGAATCGCGCAAGCGTGAAAACTGGCAACGCCCCTTAGTAGCAAGTCAGCCAATCATTGGCTAACATATTGACAGACAGGTAGAGCAGCTAATGACATATCAGATGGACGCCAAGCCCCTCTTTAGTTACGTAACCTTTTTGTAACGTTATCGCTTCTGTTTACAAAGTCATACTAATCTTTTAGTGATTTGTAGCTTTATTGTGCGTCTTCATAATCTTATATTTAGAAGTTCGAGTTAAAACAGCAATCTGCGCATGATTTCTAATTGTTTTTAAGGAGGCGTCTGGTACACACTTTTGTACTTTATGTCCCCGTTGCGCCTTAGTAATTGCTCCTTTGCTCCACCCTCCACCCCCATCCATCTGTCCATAAGATGGACATCCTCTAAACACGTGGAGTTATTCATTTATAAACATTTTTTAATTCCCGTTTTCTCTCAGAATTAATTTTCTTAGAATTGCCTCAATACTCTTTGAATACAAATATGTCCTAATTGCTCATGATTCAGTATCAGAAATAAATTGTATGTTTTCAGTCACTGTTTATAGTGGTTTTTCTTCTACCATATTACTTGATAACTGTTGTCATTTCAAGATTTGTTTTACCTTAAATTTTAAAGATTTGTGGCTCTTTGTTAAACTCAACATAAAGAAAAACATAAAATTTTTTCCACATGTCTGAAATAATAGCAGCAGACTATTATCATATGTGAAAAAAAGACAAACTAATCACATTAGACATTCTTAAATTCAGGCAATGCTGAGTCCAGATTAAATCAACTATAATACACTATATTTAAATGCACAAACACAGTTATTTATAAGACAAGCGCATCAAGAAAGCACTCCACTCTGGGACATAGAATTTTGTTTATTTTTGAGACAAAATTGACTGCAAGCCAGCCTTTCCTGGCATTATCAGATTCTGAATATAATTTGAAAGCTTTCATTTGAGGCAATCAAAACAAAAAATGGCATTAAATAAAACCACTTTAAAATAGGAAATCTGATCAGAATACCACCAATATACGTTTTTAATTAAATTCTGCAATACCAGCGAAACAGTAAAGGCAGTGTGTCCATCGTTTAAACAAAAAACGGGTCTTTGAGACATAACAAGCAGCAAAATAATTCCAAGGTTGTAAAACCCCACAGTGCAGCTACCAATCTGTTGCATCATTACAATAAAATTACAAGATTTACACGTTTATAAGAGTTTGCAGCACTGTATGCCAACAGCTTAGCCAGTGGATGATTTCTTACCAGTGTAGGCTTGATTCTAAAATGTGTTTTTGCACTGTCGTCACAAAGCTGCCTCACAAGTGTGGAGACACAGTCAGAAGAGGAGTTCCAGGTCTGTCTGCTGCTCACATTTGCAGGCAGCTGAGAGACAGCGAGTAACAATGAAACAGCGAATGGAGCAGCCTCAGAATAAAATCAAATTCTTTAAACAAGAAAAAAAAAACACCTCTTCTAAGAAACACAACACACTGTTTACATTGATGAAGCTGAGAAATACTAATGGACATCAGTGCTGGGAAACTAGATGAGATTTTAAAATATATACTTACTAAAAATATATCATAGCAACAACAAAAGGCACATTGCCATTCATAGACCTTCACTGTATTTCTGTTAAATGCCCCCCCAAATGTCTACATCCATTGGGGAAAAAAAACAAAAAAACAAGTGCACTGAGTGACAATTTGGCTTAAGTTTGAAGCAGCCTTGATCTAAATAACTCCTACTTACTTTAAGCATCAGACAACGCACCTTATCTTCTGCATGTTCATTTGCTGCAGCAGTATTTACAAACACTACTACCGGGAGAGTTGAGCCTTTATAATGTGGTAGACAAACCTAGTAGACGTTGCCTTTAAATCGTTCAGATTCAAAACATCTTCAATTGGACATTTTGTGAGTTTCCTTTCTAAATTTTGTAGTTTTAAAACATAAATTGGACTGCTGAATGATGAATTAAAAAAATAAAAAGACTGGTATAGTGTGTAAACAAGGAGACTGGACGCATGTATAATGGCTTGTCTTGGTCAAATAAAAGCTTTAAAAAAGCTCCTCTCAAGAGGAGGACTGTAGGGTCGTGGGGGGAACACACGCACGCACACACACACACACACACACATATACACACACACACACACGTACACAAAAGGCCCTATTTGGCTTCAAGTCATGGTGTCCAGGCTTTGGCGTTTAAAGAGCTCCTTTTGGCCCAAACAGTACCACTCAGATTTAAGATTTTATTGGACTTAGGGGTGCAGTCTGCGTGGACAAAAGAAGAATCCTGTGGTGTGAAGCTTCTCATTCCACTGGGCTCTTCCTGTGACCAGAACGGCCCATGAGTCGACAGGCTAAGCTACCTGGGAGACACCAGAAAGAAAATATTAACCTTTAAGCAAATATTTTTGTAGAAAAGTGTAGGAGAAATGTACTTTAAGATGCTAAATGTGTGTGGCACTTTCCATATAAAATATAGCACATCTAACTACCTGCTTGTGAACTTAGGATCATACTCTGTTGCTTTCTTTTCTTTTTCTCTTCTTGCACAGTTAAGGCCTGAAAAAATAGCAGGTCTCCGTTGTAGCAGCATAAAACAGCATTTTACCACAAAGTTATTAAAAGCTCATCTTGAAACAACATTTTTCATTTAGGGAAAACAAACCTGCTTCTCCTTTTCCCTCAAATTCTTCATCTGGGCTGGAGTGGCAGAGACAAACCTTTCCAATCTCATGTTGCCTACAAAATGATAAAGATTAGAAAATGTTAGGGCTTTTTGACACCTGTAGCTTGGTTCCTCTGTCCGAATCAGTCAATACATTTTTCCCCCTGTAGTTTGGTTTCTTTTCACACAGAGAAAAGTACAAATGAAACAAAATGTGTCAAACTATGTGAGAATGTTCACTCTCCTGATTGGTCTGGTTGTCAGGGGGTGGGACTACCAGACGTAAATACAGATAGAAGGCGCTATGCTGTGAGACTGAGCTAATCCACAACATGGTCTTCTTTCTCTGAGTTATTTATTTGATTTGAACTCTTTAGTGTATTTATGAGTTGGAGTTGAGAAATCTAACCACCTGCTCAAATATCAGTGAGGTTACAGACTTTGTTAATCATCCATGCAAGCCCTCCGTTAATTTTCATCAAGCTAGGAGCTACTCTG
Organism: Callopanchax toddi; assembly: GCA_006937965.1. NCBI lineage: Eukaryota > Metazoa > Chordata > Actinopteri > Cyprinodontiformes > Nothobranchiidae > Callopanchax > Callopanchax toddi. Next base: position 2,441,208 of record SSNR01000050.1, on the reverse strand, counting down.
TAGCTACTGACATGTGTGCCCTCATGCATCCCATAGTGCAACACAAACTTGGCTACGGCAAGCAGTTTGGCTGAAACTTGCAGCATATATATGGTCAGTGTGTTGGATTAGGTTCACACTATATGAACGGCTGTGGAGTTAATCTGGAACCGAGACCACCTCCTCTGATGAGTCTTGGTTCAGTTCTTTTGTTGTGCATCCTCACTAGATTACTGTGTTCACACTTCAGCAAAAACATGTGAACCAAGAGGCACAACGGACTAGTGTTGGATTTAAACGGACTAAACAATGCAGGTGTGAAAACACTAGAGGTGGGCATAGATTAATTTTTTTAATCTAGATTAATCTAGATTAATTTTGAAATTAATCTACATTAATCTAGATTAAAATGGCTCATTTGAATTCTGCCAAAGGGTTCATAATACCGGTATGTGTGTTCATGAGGCTGAAGAGTCGTGATACTTCAAGTCTAGAGTTTAAGGTTAGTAACAGCTGATCCACTGTTTGGATCAGCTGTTACTAACCTAACAAGAAATACTAAACCTGTCAGAACTTCCCTCAGAAACCCAGACCTGAGTCACAAACCAGAACCTCCAGACCAGATGAGCTCTGAGCTCATTTTAACAACCTCTGATGGTTGATCAGGTTATCAGGATGAAACATTTTAACACTAAAACACACTGATCTGTAATCAGAGGTCTGTTTCCTTTAACTTTACAGCTGTTTTCTGAGGCTCACTCTGTTTTAATAGTTTGACTGTAGAAACCTTCTCATCTCCTGACAGTAAAGGATTACATTTAGTTTACAGGTCACCTGATTAAAGCAACAACTCTCTTTTTTACATTAAATAACTTCAAGCTGATTTTTTTTAGCTGTCAAAAAATGATTGCAGCATCCAGTTTATCTGTAATGGATTAAATCTGCCTTATAATGACTTAATTTCTCTACTGTTTATTTCACATTATCCCATAGGGCTGTTTCTTCATGTTTTTGTTAAATAAAACCACTTTAGGGGATTTAAACATTAACGAGTCTGAAAACTAAAGACAACCCTCTGATAAAGTCACTGACAGATCAATGTGTTTTAGTGTTGATATTGTTTGATTTGTTGAATGTTCAGCTGTCAGTTATGCTGAGAAACGCAGCACGCGCTGCCACATTCACTTTAACGAGAGGCGCGTGCACAGCTGAGGCTGTCGGCCCAAATAACACGTCGGTTCACCAGGAAACACCTGGAACCCAGACAGCCAGTCCAGACCTGGTTGATGACTTGGTCGAAGTTCTGCGGGAACTCTACCAAGTTGTTGCTGCGGGTTTGTGACTCGGTCAGCGCTCTGCTGCGTCTCCTCCAACCTGGATCAAGCTCTGAACCACACGGTCCGGTTCAGGAGGAGGGAGCGTATGCCGAGGTTGGCACGGGCGCGCGGCTCCCGGACACGCCTCTTTCACCTCCTTGGGTCCAGGTGAAAATCCTGGACCGGAACCAGCTCCCGGTGAAGGAGACACGCCTCACGTCTCCCGAACGCGCGCTTTACCTGGAGCCGCGGCTCCCAGTCCGGGTGAAGGATCGGGTCGGATCCGGGAGCCGCTCCAGGTGAAGCGAGCGTTCGGGAGACAGGAGCTCCTTCAGCTACACCGGGGGAGTGGGTCCTGCTGCAGGTCCGGACTCCGGAAAGATCCGGGCCAGGATCGGAGTCTGCCATTTGGTAATGCCTGTACATCTCCTAGACCCAGCGACCCAATTTAGATTAACGGCGTTATTTTTTTTATTGCGCGATAACAGTTTCGCGTTAACGCAGCGCGTTAACGGCGTTATCGGCGTTATCGGCCCAGCACTAGAAAACACCCTAACATCTTCTCTCAGTGTTTACCCGTCAATGCATAATACTGTTATAGTTGAATATTAAATACAAATGATGAAGTAAAATTTATAGTAAAATATTCAGAATTAGCTGCCAAAGTGAAAAAGAAAGGCACCTTTCTGAAAGCCAGCAGGGTTTCTGTAAAGCTGACAGTCCCGCTTGATGTGGGAACTTGATCCACACAGGAAGCAGCAGCGCGTCTCTGGTGCATCTCTTTTTCTCCAGTGCTCATTCTTGTGTCTGAACTGATCCTTGCCCTCCTCTGCTGAATCTTGCAAGTGCTCTGAATCGTTTCTGTGCCTGGGCCTAAAACAAAAACATGCAGCTCGTCTTACAATACAGAAAAAGTAGAAGTCAGAAACTCTTACTAATTCAGACTTGCTGTTTGACTGTACTCACTTCTTACGCATGGGGCACTCTTTCACAAAGTGGCCAATTTTGCCACAGATGCGGCAGCAGCGATCGTTGGGAGCCGCTTCTCCCTCGGCGAGGACTTCAAGATCGAAGAAATACTCCTGCAAAAAACAAATGATACTGTCAATACCTAAAAAAAACAACAACAAAAATCCTTTTTGAAAATAGAACAGCTGGGCTTTAAATACAAACCATATCATTTAGAGTCAATGGAAGCCGAAATTTCACTGGTGTACCAAACACTCTTCTGCCATTGATAAAAATCTTCATGATGAAATTGGTCACTGTTTTAATGAGAAAAAAGCTCATATGAGATAATACAAAATATGCTATAAAAACATAAAAATGTTCAATTAATAGACGGAACCAGCAGAGAAAGTAGGAAATAATCTCACTTTTCCTGGACAGACCAGTACCCAGGTTATGATTCAGGTCAAATGGATCTGTAATGCGAAGAGAGAAGAGATGACTTCAGACAGTTTAGAAATATATTTTAATACTGCTATTTAATCTAATACAGTAGTAGAAATAATTTATATGAAATCAGCTGACCTTCTATGACAATGTATTTGGACGTCCACTGTTTGTTGAAGGTGGTGAGGCGGGCGTGTTGTCGGATACACACAACGTGCTCTTTAAAGTCAAACTCCTCGGTGTAGAAGCGGAGCAGGCCGAGCCACAGCTCCCCAACTGTCTCAGTGTTCTTTCCATACTGTGGCCAGACACTGGGCTGCAGGTGGGACAGGATGATTGTAACATGAGTCAGTGCACACTATAATGCTTTAACAGGAGCATGCGTCAAATATACTCACCAGTGCTTTTAAATCATCAAAAAAGTACACGTTCCAGCCATCAACGAATACTTCAGTCTTCTTTTTTCCATTGTAGATCTGCAACAGACAGAGCTACTTACTATAATATTATAACTAGTGCTGGGCCGATAACGCCGTTAACGCAGCGTTAACACGAAACTGTTATCGCGCGATAAAAAAAATAACGCCGTTAATCTAAATTGGGTCGCTGGGTCTAGGAGATGTACAGGCATTACCAAATGGCAGACTCTGATCCTGGCCCGGATCTTTCCGGAGTCCGGACCTGCAGCAGGACCCGCTCCCCCGGTCTAGCTGAAGGAGGCGCGGCTCCTGTCTTCCGAACGCTCGCTTCACCTGGAGCGGCTCCCGGATCCGACCCGATCCTTCACCCGGACTGGGAGCCGCGGCTCCAGGTAAAGCGCGCGTTCGGGAGACGTGAGGTGTGTCTCCTTCACCGGGAGCCGGTTCCGGTCCAGGATTTTCACCTGGACCCAAGGAGGTGAAAGAGGCACGTCCGGGAGCCGTGCGCCCGTGCCAACCTCGGCATACGCTCCCTCCTCCTGAACCGGACCGTGTGGTTCGGAGCTTGATCCAGGTTGGAGGAGACGCAGCAGAGCGCTGACCGAGTCACAAACCCGCGGCAACAACTTGGTAGAGTTCCCGCAGAACTTCGACCAAGTCATCAACCAGGTCTGGACTGGCTGTCTGGTTCCAGGTGTTTCCTGGTGAACCGACGTGTTATTTGGGCCGACAGCCTCAGCTGTGCACGCGCCTCTCGTTAAAGTGAATGTGGCAGCGCGTGCTGCGTTTCTCAGCATAACTGACAGCTGAACATTCAACAAATCAAACAATATTAACACTAAAACACATTGATCTGTCAGTGACTTTATCAGAGGGTTGTCTTTAGTTTTCAGACTCGTTAATGTTTAAATCCCCTAAAGTGGTTTTATTTAACAAAAACATGATGAAACAGCCCTATGGGATAATGTGAAATAAACAGTAGAGAAATGAAGTCATTTTAAGGCAGATTTAATCCATTACAGATAAACTGGATGCTACAATCATTTTTTGACAGCTAAAAAAAATCAGCTTGAAGTTATTTAATGTAAAAAAGAGAGTTGATGCTTTAATCAGGTGACCTGTAAACTAAATGTAATCCTTTACTGTCAGGAGATGAGAAGGTTTCTACAGTCAAACTAGTAAAACAGAGTGAGCCTCAGAAAACAGCTGTAAAGTTAAAGGAAACAGACCTCTGATTACAGATCAATGTGTTTTAGTGTTAAAATGTTTCATCCTGATAACTTGATCAACCATCAGAGGTTGTTAAAATGAGCTCAGAGCTCATCTGGTCTGGTGGATCTGGTTTGTGACTCAGGTCTGGGTTTCTGAGGGAAGTTCTGACAGGTTTAGTATTTCTTGTTAGGTTAGTAACAGCTGATCCAAACAGTGGATCAGCTGTTACTAACCTTAAACTCTAGACTTGAAGTATCACGACTCTTCAGCCTCATGAACACACATACCGGTATTATGAACCCTTTGGCAGAATTCAAATGAGCCATTTTAATCTAGATTAATCTAGATTAATTTCAAAATTAATCTAGATTAATCTAGATTAAAAAAATTAATCTATGCCCACCTCTAATTATAACTTAAAGTTTTAAAACAGATTTAACTTAGCAATAAACTAATAATTATAGCTCCAAAAAGTAAATCTGAAAATGTTAGGCATGTAATCTGTACCTCCTGCAGAACAGGGATGACTGGTGGGTTTCTCTGCTGAAGGAAGTACAGCACCATCAGAGTGTAGGCGTAGGACGACAGGCTGCCACGGGAAGCATCCCCGATGTCACACGTCTGTAATGAGAGGGAAGAATGTGTTGGCAGTGCAAAAACAAACAAAAAAGTCATACTGTACGACAACAATAAGATGTCAAAGCTTGGTCACCTTCACAAAAACTTTCATGATATAACAAAGGATCTTCACTCTTGTGTCTATGGCACCATATGAAGCCAGCAGGTGTGTGTTATGCAAGGCCTGGAGAGAGAATAGGTTCATGTTAAGTGTAACAACATTAGTCATTCTAGAACTCATTTTAAAGATGTGTTTTGACACTGAATCTTATCAATAAACCTTTATTGAAAACAGCAGAGATAAAATCGATATATTTAAAGACAGACCTACCAGTGTATTATAGAGGCTGATGTCTGCATCCAAGCCAATCTGTGTGTGGAAGAACTTTACAATCGGTACTTTAGCAGTAGTGATTGGAAGGATGTTCCTCAGGCCTGGAGAGAGAAAATATTTTTAGCATGAATCAAACTTCAACTTACAAATCTGAGCTTAAAATAAATGCTACAGACTACACAAATCAGTGGAAGTAAATGCAAAAACTGATATTCCAACAGCAGGCCAAAAGACATGCAAGTCTTGACAATCAAGCCGGAATAAAATTAACCATAAATTTGTCAAAAAAATCTATTTTGGGGCCCAGAAGGTCACAGATATAAAACAATGAGAATCAGATCATGTAAAATAAGTCACTGACAGTTATAGGTAAAACCAACACTGCTATAAAAAAAAAAATAAAACCAACATTTGAAGTAGACTGGCGATAAGTCTTATTAATCAGATCTGCTGTGATATACCTGGGTGTTTCTTCAGCTGTCTAGCCAGACTTTTAATGATAGTGATACAGTCAAAATCCTGCCAAAGAAAGAAAGAAAGTTTCAATATCAAAATAATAAGACTAAAACAAGCAAGAAAACAGCAACACTAAATGTTTACAAAAGGTATTTGCTGTTTATCTCTAGTAAGAAAAAAAAACTTTCATTATTTTACAGCTTTTTAAAGCCTTTTTAATGCCTACAAAAATCATTAACAAATAACTTACATCTATAATATCTTTTCCCTCCAACACCATGCAGATGTCCAGGTCACTCTTTTTGAAGCCAAAACCATTCTTAGACGAGCCAAACAGTTGTAGCCGAGCTCCTGTACAGAAAATGTGGACAAGAAGTTCCTCAGTCAAGGTTTTTTAGGTAATGAGCTAGTCAAAATCAAAGTCCACTTTAAGAACTTAATGAAACCAAACAATGAACAGGAGAGTCAACATCACCAGGAAACTGTCGTCTGACAAAGGTCTCCAGGTCATGAAGGATGTGCTCTCTAGCACTCATTTCCAGCTCATCTGGGGCAAAATCAGCTAAAAAAAAGAAGTAACAAAACAATCTGAAATGATGTGTGATCAAAAAGCTGAGAACAAACCCGTCTGTGGTTCCTTAAACTCATAATTTTATTTAAATAAACACATTTGTACTGAATGTGTAAAGGTAAATAGATATAGTTTTTTGTTGCTTTTGTAAAGTTTAAAAAAAAAAAGATAATATAGGTTAGTTTTCCTTTTACTTGTAAACAAAAAATAATTTTAAATTTCAATAACACCTCTCAGATGTATATTTACTTCAAAGTAAAGCTCATTAATGTTTTAGGTAAGTGACATAAATTATGATTCTTAATTTTTACACGTCACTCACTGTAGCATTGCTCACAGACGTTGTTCAGGACCCTGAGAAACTCCGGTGTCATCGGGGGCAGCGGATCCAGCTCCACTTTCTTAAAATCTTCTGGACAGTCTTTCTTCAGATGTCCATCACGCTTGCATAGGCCGCACACAACCGTGTGTGACTAAAACGATACATATTAGGTTTTATTTTCTCTACAATCCAAATTATTGCCACACGAGTTTAAGATGCTCAGAAAAACAAACTTAAATAGTGCACCTACCTTTCCTCTGGTAAAGGCTTGCCTGGTGAACTCATAAGCTGATCTGGCTGGTTTTTGGTTTTTATTTTCAGTGCTTTCATCTTCAGGTCTATCCTTTGATGGTCCAGGTGAAAGTCTGTCGGGGTCCAGCTCCACTTCTTCCTCCTCATCTTCATCCAGTGAACCAGGTGTGTCCAAATCTGGAGCCTCCTCATCAGACAAAAGGTCCTCCCCTGAGATCTCATCGACTGGGAAAATTTCTTCCTCCTCTGTTGTAAAGCTGTCTAGGTGCTGTCGGCCATGTGCGTTACTCTCTACATCCTCCTCTTCCTCGTCCTCATCTTCAGAGAGACTGCCTTTGCCGGGATCCACTTTTTCCTTCTCTCTCTCTTCATCAGAGTCACTACATTCGTTGATTTCCTCTTCTTCCTCGATGATGCAATCAGAGTCCTCAGGACCGTTATCTACAGCGTGACCTGTATGCTGTGACTGGAGGGAGAGCTGACCCAAATCTGATAAACACGGCGTGAACTCTTCACTGACAACATCAGGGTTATCTTCTTGATTCTGGCCCTGCTTGGTTGCTCTTTTGTAATTAGCAGATGCATTGGGTGGCAGTGCAAAATACTTGTATGTACATTTAAGGCAGTGGAAGATGTAGTTGTACATTTGCTGGCTGTTCAATGAACGGGCGACGTTTCTCTTCACAGCAAACGGGTCTGAAAACAGCAACGTTTCTTAGAGTCATTTAAATAAAATACAAAGTATGCTCAGATGTTAAGAGGCAGTATTTGTAGCTTTTACCATTAAGTGAAGGCAGCCTAACAAAAATCAGAACAATGAAACAAGTTTTCCCCTAATCGAAGCATCAAACATGCATGAATCGATTTTTACGAGAGAGTTTCTGACCTTCAACAGCAATGCGCTTTTTCTGCCAATCTTTCATCTCCCTTGAGAGGACAGCACTGGTCCGCACACTGATGACATCATCAGGTATGTTAAACACCAGGGAGTAGAAACGAAGCATTTCAATCCAGAGAAGACCGACTTCCACTGCTGGATGTGGGCTTTGAAACACCAGTGGGACCTGCAAATCAACAGATTTCTTTTTTATAAATAAATAATTTGATATATCTTCAGTTTTAAAAAATCTGTTAGATCAAACAGAAAATTCAAGAATCCTGGAGAAACCATTTATCTGATTACCTTCCCCTTTACACAGGGGCCCTCTGCTGGCTGCTGTGGTTCTTTGGAGGAAGGGGTGTAGGTCCAGTGTAAATATCCCTCCTCTGTATGTGTGAGATTGAAGTCTGACAGTCTACTGAGCGAAAACACCTTGAGCTAAAGACAATCAGATTATTGGGTTAGTCTCCAATGAGGGGAAAGAGCGAGAGCTAAACTTCTACTTCAGATTTTCTTTTTTTCACACGAGTTGAAAAGAAATACACACCTCCTGGTTCAGGTAGGTCGGCAAAAGAGGCTCTTTGCGCTTCTGTAGGAAGTAGATAACCATAAGAGCAAAGACATACGTAGGCAGTCCCCCTTCCTCTGCACGGTCGATCTCACAGAGCTACACACAAGTAAAGAACAAAACACATTTTAAATAAAATAAAAATAGGCATTCTTGGCTAATGTAAGAGGGAGTTGAGGAAACATACCGCAGCCCAATGTCTGAGGCCCACAACCAGAGGGTGGAGGAGATGCTCCCTTTCAGCGAGGGCAGACAGGTAGGCGGTGGTCTGAAATGCGTTTTCATTCCCAGCACTCACTTTGCAGATCAGGCCACTGTGGAGATAAATGATAGTATTCACTTCATTTAGCTATGATCTACTGTAAAATTAGATACAGTCTTGTGAAGATTGGGTTCTGACCATGATGCAAGGGCTTTCAAGTAAAATGTTTTGATTTATAAAATGATGTATCTCAAAATCCTAAGACCATAACTTTAAATCTGCTCAAAGTTACAGAATTTATGAGAAACCGTGACATGTTGGGGTTTATTTGCATGCTGAATGATCCATTACTGTTACCAACCTCATTTTCTCTTTACAGATGACCACTGGTACCCTGGCATGGAAATCAGCTTCCACGTCAATAAAAAGGGCTGAGAACAACAAAACATGTCAAATATGAACCTCCCATAACAAGTTAGCAAAAACTGGCTTTCAAATGATAAGACTGATTAATTTAAATCAAAATAATTATGATTTAATTAATAACACATGACTCACAGCTCACGGAGAGGCACTCCTTAACCAACAGTAAGACATCTGGCTGGTGCATCTGTGAAGACATTCCAATTCAACACCTTTATACAACATAAATATGATATAAAAATATAAACATAATAGGTTCCACAAGCATAACATCCACAAAGCCATCCCTTAGAATCCCAACATGTAAAGAACACATCATATTAACACAATAATAAAATAGGTAAATTATCTGGACAATTACAAAGAAACACTGTAATTTTAAAAAGGCATATAAACACAGTAGCTACTCACGTGAGGTGGATACTGAATGTCTATGTTGACATCTGAGTTCTTAAATCCAAACTTAGTGCAAGATGATCCATACAGCCTGAGCCTTATCTCTACAGAAGAGAAGGATTAAATATTATGAGCCAACTGTCTGTTTGTGACATTCAACAACAAAGTCAAAAACTGTTCAGCTCATGATTTCTTTTCATCTTTTGACATCTCACCAGGTAAGATGGACAGAAAAAGGTCTTGCATGATGGAGACAACACATCGTCTCTTTTCAACATCCTGGTCTTTCATCCCATGTTCCTGAACAACAGCCTCTAGTGCAGCACTCACTGCACTGATCTGCTCAGGACCAGGCGGCTGGATCTCATTCAGCATCAGCTGCTCCTGCTTCTCCTACAAACACACAAAAGCAAAACCTGTTCACTCAAGTTTTTCAATTGTGCAATATGACTGCACAACAACCATGTAATACTTTATACCTAAACGTAGCCTCAGCAACACTATCCTAAGAACAGTTTCTCACCCGAGCCTTCTTCTTGTGCCGCTTGTCTCTGATATGCTTGTGTGCATGTGGTATAGACTCCAACAGAACGTCACACAGAGCACAGGTGTAATATGCTCCAGGGTTGTTGTGCAGCTTCTGAAATGCATTTACGAAAAAATGTTTACAAATGTCAGAAGCTACTAAATTTGTATTGTTAAAATGCTATCAAATGCACCATATAAATACTGTATCACCAAAACAAATCAAATTTTAAAAAAGGACTAAAACCGATAAGACTGTACCCTCTTTAGGAAGTAGATCTCTTCTTTTTGAAGCTGCTTTTCTTCTTGCCGAAGACTTTGCAGCTCTTGAAATGAGATTGGGGACTCTTCAGTTGCAAGGCTACTGTTCTCTTCAGCAAAAGCATTCTTCTTGCTTCTGTTTCTGTGTCTCCTCCCTTCAAAAAGAGGTTACAATGTCAGTAATCAGAAATCTATCAAAAATAGAGCATAGTCAGTTGTTACAAACAAAATATGCAGGATTTTTAGTCAAACTGTATCAGTTTTACAATAAGATTTCCACACTTTAATCAATTTTAGCTTTTTTTATTATCTGAGGATATTTTTAACAGGGCCCTACTCAATATAATCAGAATTTGTTTTCCAGATTCTCACCTGGTTTGTGAGCAACATTATCTGTGGTCTCTCTCCTCCCCTGCTCCATGTCCTCAGTTAATGCTTCTCCCTGGTTATTCCTTTTCCAGGGCTGCTGCTGCTGCATGCGCACTCTCCAATTATCCTCTTGACTCAAACCACTGTTCTCAAAACCCATGAACCACTGGTCATCTCTCTGTGAGGGGTTGTGACCACTTCTGAATCCACTGGGTGAATAGCTAAGAGGTCCTAGCCCTCCCTTTTTCGGGCTTGCTTTGTTGGGTCCACCCTGGTTCTTCTTGCCTTGCTGACTTCCTTCGGTTCTCAAGTTCTGTCCTGGAAACTGGTCAGGCATTCTCCAGCATTCTGTCTTGTCTGCTGCTGCAGCTCCCCTCTCCCGGATTCCTTGCTTTGCTCTGTAAGGCCTGCCTGAGTTTTCCATTGTTTGCTTTTGCTAAAACTGCAGAATGAAATATACAGGTAATGTTGGATTAGTATCAGTGACTTCTGGAGCAAAAGAATGCTGAAAAAACTTTTCACTAAAAACAAAATCGAACAATATCATTTCACAAAACCACAACAGCAAAAGACTGGAACTTCTGATCAAATGAAGCAACTAGAACACATAAAGACAGCAACAGAACTAAACACAAACACTAAGTTTTACATTACTCTGTTGCCTGTCTGTTTTGTAAAATGAGTATATGCTGATTCAACTTGCTAAATATTTTCATGTTTAGGGAAACTTCATGTTTTCTTCTGTCTTATTGCCATTTAAATTTGAATAGTATTTGTGTTGTTACAATGACAACAATGTAAGGCTAAGCTTTAAATGTAAAAAATAGTTTTATTTAAAAACACAAATCGATTGTATTTATCACTGAAAACGTATTATTCTGAGTTTATATTATGTGCTGTGTAAAAATAAGCCTGTCTTTATTAATAGTTTTTAGGGAAGTAAAGGATACACGCTTGTTTTAACGTCTTGCTGTTTTTAGCTTACACGTAACGAGTATTGCAAAGCAAAGGTTAACAGCTGATAAACTTTTACTGCAGTGGTCATTGACAGTTTGAAATGCAAATCTGAGAGGGAGATATTAATGATTACATTTACATAAGCTTGTCATGTGCTACCAATATGACAGTCAGCTATTTACGGTTACTTTTTACCCACAAAGTTTACGTCAGGTCAAGTTACGTAGCCAACTGTAACGTTAAGTCATTTGCGTAGCTGTTTGAGGTTGAAAGATGTTAGCTTTAGCTAGCTTAGAAGCATTTGCAGTCTGATGTAACTCTAACGTTACTTCTTCTGTTTCATTTTCTTAATGTTTAACAGTGTTGTCACACATGTAGTTAACAAAACAAGCTTGTTAACCACCAAATGTAACAGTAACTTCTGCCACTGCCGCATAGTAACAACAATGCTAAAGTTAGCTGCTACTTAGCCTGCTACCTAAAGACATCTAGGCTAGCATTTACAGCTAGCTCCACAGCTCGACCGCTGCTACTTTTACATTTCTGTTGAGATGTTTAACCTGCTACAGCTGCACTCAACGTAGGTTTTGGTTAAAAGTCAAGTACATTGATTTACAAAGTCATTAAAATACCTTCTGTACGTGTGAAAGGTTGTTCATCTTGTCTTGCACTGGAGTTTGAAAGATAACGCAAAGGGCTGCCTGTGTTTTTGTGATTATGAGCGTTAGAGTTCCGCCCACAATAAAAATAAAACAAAACAAAAAAAAGTAAGACAAACCATCATCACAAAACAATATATATAATAAAAATTATAAATATAAAAAGTTTACATGTAAATAACAAGGTTTTCATCTTTTTCTCTCATATAATTTAATTTCTTGAAAATAAAATTCAGATTTTTAATAGACTTTTTATATATTACAATAACAAATTGGCATCGCCTAATAATTACTGTTATAAAAAATATTTTATTATTGATATGGGTGATAATTCACTACATATTACACTATTTCATATGTTAAATGCACAAATTAACCCATCATCCATGTGTTAAATGTGAAATATTAAAGCTGATGTTATGTGACAAATAAACTGAGAAGTTGTTGTTTTTGGTCAGTTAAGATACACTTTTGAAAATGATATTTTATATCTCAATAAAACTTTATCTTGCGAAACAAAGGAATATTGATAAAAATACAGTTTAATTTAGTCTGTTTTGTCTTATTAACCCTTTAACTTCTACATCAAGAAAAACTATATTTTTTATTTCATTCGGGGTTTGCAATAATAATAATAATGCAAAAGTTATATTAGTACGGTTATAAACGTTTTATTCAAACATTCTCATTTTTTTAACCTTTTTGTTGTTATATGTTCAGATCTTGTTTCTCTACAGTTGACCTGCCAGTTAAATGGTTAAATAAATCCACAAAAGCAGCAGGTAGCTTGTAGCCATATGGGTCAAGACTTGTTAATTAAAACCTACATGGGATAATGAGATTTAGCTCCGGTTGCCAGGGGTGACCAGAGAAAGCTGAGCCGCACGAGCGGGGAAGACCCCGGGAAAAATGACGTCAGTTTGCAGAACTCCTCTGTTTGAGACAGACAGCTGTTGGGGAGGAGAGACGGAGCCGGTGGAGCTGAAGCTCAAAGGCTCTATGGTGACATGATGATGGTGTCACTTATGAAGGGTTCAGAAACTGTTCCCAAAAGGAGACGGGAGGGTTGCGCATCTCCTCCAGACGCTCTCATCACTCCGCCTCAGCGGCGCGCAGCCCGCAGGAAACAGAGACTCATGTCCAAACTCAGGGATTCTGGGTTTGAGGAGGATTTGGTTTCCTCGCCCATTTCTCGCAGATCGCGGACAGAAGTGTCCCACCCGGAGTCAGAACCTGCAGGACAGCTGTCCAACTGGTACCTTCAGTATGGAGACGTCGGATTCAAGATTCAGAAAGAAAAAGAGTCGCAGTTTCATCCCTGCAAAAGTCTGGCACGTCAACCACAAGTAGGCTACTGGATTACACTCAAATGACTTTTTAAAAGAAAGAAAACAAACTATTAGTGTATTTTCACTTCAATATGACTTATTGTGATTTAGGTAACAACATATCACATAATTCAAATAGTTTAATACATTTGAGTTTTCTATTGATAATTTGTATTTAAGATATTCCTGCTTATTTTAAATGTATTTCTTCTTTTTTCTGCATGCAGCTGACAGAAGATGCTCGCTGTAAGCTGGTCAGCTGGCTCATCCCTGTCCACAAACACTTCCGTTTGTCCTTTGAGTGCTGCTGTCTGGCGGTGAACATCATGGACAGGTTCCTGGCATCCACTCCCATGGCTGCAGACTGCTTCCAACTCCTGGGTGTCACTGCCCTCCTCCTGGCCTGCAAACAGGTCTGTCTTATTGGCATAAGAAGAAACTGTATATGCATTAAATATGATTTCACTTAATGTGGTTCCTCTCTGCAGGTGGAGGTGTGTTCTCCATCAGTCAGCCATCTCCTGTCCTTGTGCTGTGATGTTTTCACAAAGGAACAATTCTTCAACCTGGAATGTCTCATCCTCCTTCGCCTTAACTTCCGCCTTTCTGCACCCACCCTGGCCTTTTTCCTGGACTTTTTTGCAAACTGTATAGATGCAGCCCAGTTTATTATTGAGAATAGTCATGAATGGTATTTTAAAGTAAATCCAGGAATAGCAAAGATCAGGCAGTGCAGGAACCTTGCACAAAAACTATGTGAGCTGACACTAGCAGACTATGCTTTTAATAAATACCCACCATCTTTGACTGCATACTGTGCACTGAGATTGGCCTGTGAGTTAAAGCACACTTGTGTGGAGCATGCAGCCATTCAGTTGCAGAAAACCCATCTGGGCAAACTTTGCACACAATCAGTTTCTGTCCAAGAGGAGCCTGAATGTCCTGAAGGAGATTCTTTGACAGTGAAGGATCACTTCCTGTCTCCAGATCAGGGGTGTTACAGCTACAATCTAGTGCAGGAATGTAAAGACAACTTAAAGCTGCTGGTGTCACTAAACCAGGAGGTGATGTCCACCATGTAACTAAATGTTGAAGATAGTAAAAAAGTTACATTTCAGTCTTATTTTTGCTTGTTTATAGCAATGATGTTAACAGGTAATTGTTTATAAAGATTTTTAAAATACCTCATACAGTCAAATGTTTGCAAGCACTGGCAGTTTTAGAACTTACTGTATTTTAATGTATTGGTGTGTTTTTGTACGTTTGTGAGGTCTGTAACGTTTTGAATAAAGCATCTGAAAATACTGTGTTATTAATTGGTTTTATGAAATGAATTATCAGCAAAACAGACAGTTTTTTTAAGTATGGCTTTAGTTTTTATGATCAACAATAAAGTGATTTAATTATTGCAGAAAATAATAAATAAGGCCTTTTGGAGAGATAACTTATCCTCTTATAGGAACTAAACGCGTAAATGAGACGTCAAAGACAACAGCAGAGAAAACACTTTTCTGATTCTAAAAGTATAATTACTGTGGCCACTGTGCATTAATGTCGGTCCGCCGACGTTTAGTATTTGGAACCGAACTGTGCCAATAGCGCGTCTTTACGCGTGGCAGATCTAGTGACACACTGTCACACAGGTGCATTCAGCGCCTTAAGGATTACGTTTTAGTAAACGGGTATTAGTCAGGAGGAGTGTTCACTGTGCTGGCTGCTGTTATTGCCCTTTTCTTATTATCCTTCCATTCTGCAGCGACGGGCTTTGGTTTGATTTACGCAAGGCTGGATAGAAATTACGCACAAACCTATCAGTTATATCGAACACAAGTCATGTGTCTTTTTATTGGTTAGAGTATTACTATAAAGATGTTTGAATTTAACAGAGATATCAAAGCGTTTAGCTGTTCAGCTGCAGAAAGAGGGAGGGCTCCTGCTGCTGCGATGGCGCCGTTATGCGCGGCACCACGTTTCCACTTTTCACAAAAAATGCACCAATTTGATCTCCGAGGACGCTGTCACTCCTTAGAGACCAAATAAGTGGCTTTGATTGGGCCAAAAGTGTGAAACCGCGGCATAAAGAGAAACAAACCGGGAGAATGTGGAGCGTTAAATCCAAGCTGTCAGTTCTGCAGAGGAGCCTGATGGAGATGCAAAGAGACAGGAAAGCGTTTGGTGCCAACCAGCAGCGTGGGAGGAGAGAAGCTGTAAGTCAAACAGCGTGAAGCGGTTCTCTCTATAAAACATCCTCATAACGTCATGACTCTCCTGCAGGTTTTAATCCCAGCAGGTCCGAGAAGCAGCAGTCCGGTTTCTGTTTACGTGGAATTCCCCTCCATCATTGATCAAGGTAGTTTTTGCGCACTTTAGCATCTCTGCTGACTTTTATGTCGCACGTTTTAATCTCGCGGTTGTTGTTCCACAGCGTTTTCAACCATCGCGTGGGAGGATTTAGAAGGATGCGCTCTTGAGGTGAGACCAGAGAGAGACTCGCTCGGTTCTCAGGTGAGGGTAAAAATATCACGAAGGAAACGTGACGTCATCTTTTATTTGGACTTTTTCTGTCAGTTGCAATGGTTAAAGCGCGTCGACAGGAGGGAGATGTATAGCTGCTCAGAACTCCCTCCGGTGGGGTTGTCCTGGAATCCTGGTTGAGGCTGAACGACTGAACCTCAAGTGTTTTTCCACAAACTTCCGTTTTGGCACAGATGCGCACACATCTGCACTTTTTCTGATATTAACACCAAGATAGTTGTCCAGCTTGGACTTGATGTGATTTTCAGGAACTGATTTGATATATGTATTAAGTATCAAAAAAAAAATCTGAAAGTGAATTATTTGTTTTCAGGTGAGTGAATCTGATCTGGAGGACCAGTACTTTGGAGATGCGCTGGAGTTCATAGCAGGTGAGACTTCTTCTTAGTGTTTCTGCCATGAACTTGTACTTGCATCATTTAATTTTTAGCATCAGCAAAACAGGTCCTCTAAAATCAATTGTCTCATCTGTCAGATTCTTCCACCACAAGAGAAAGCAGCCTGTCTCCAGCTGAACTGCTGCCATTTCAGGGATGTATTATACCTCCCCTCACCCCTCAGAGGGACTTCTCACCAGAGGACAGCGTGGGTCACTTACCCACAGAAACAGGCAGCCTCACTGCCCAGGATGGAGCTCTGTGGAGGGGCATGGTAGAAAGTCATGAGAGTGCCCTGGGGCACTCCATGGTTATTAACAAACAGGTGAACTTCAGATCAGTTTTCTTTATGTTGACTTGATGTGATGCGTTATTGTCTTGATGTGGCAAAATAGCACAAAAAGGAGAAATAAAGTGATTATTATTGAAGAAATAATCTTTTCAGTTTCATTTGAATAAAACAGTTTCTTTAAAACTGTAACTTTATCTTAAAGTCAAAATTTGAAACTTTGATCATTTGAAATGTGTGCTGCCTTTGCACTAAAGCACATTTTATTCAATATATTAACATAAAAGAAGCCATCTCAGACTTAGAGAGCATGAAGAGTGTGTGTTCTGTGTGTCTGCAGCTCCATGAGACTCTTCAAAAGCGCCAACAAGAACTCGACCTTCTGGCGGAAAGGAACCATCACCTGAGGCAGCTGGCCAGTCGAGCAAAGCATCTGGCCTCAGTCCTGGAAGTGAGTGAGACTGAAACAAGTCCACGCTCCGTTTCATTCTTTTAATCTCCTCTAACATTATTTTTTATTTTTAAACTTTGTTCTGACCCTTTTCTTTCAGAGACTGATGACAGTCAGAGATCCAGATGTCAGAGAACCGGCAGTGCCGTGTGGTGAAAACGCCTCTCTGGGTTCCTGTAAGCGTCAGCGGCTGGATGAAGGATATGAAACCGAGTCCTCTGACTCAGTGGAGGACATGCTGAGGGACGTCAGCACACGCTGCAACGCCGTCCTGCTCAGCACAGCTGCAGGAGCAACACAGCAGCAGGAGTCAGAGACGATACGCATGTACGGGGCGTTCTCTGGCCTACAGATGTCTACTCCTGTTGACAGCGCTGTGACTGATGATGAGGCTGCAGGTAGTGTGTCACCTTTCAGAACCTCTGTCAGAAAACACAGCACCATACGGACTCAGGTCTTTCCTCATGGACATGCGTTTACCTCACGGACTCAGCAGGGAGGATACCGCTTTTGCTGGATTCCAGCTGAAATCAGAGATTAGGACAGAAATTATGAAGGTGCCATAAATCAGTAAGAGGGCAGTAGAGCCAGTCATGTTTAACTAGTGATATCTGTAAATGATTAGATGATGTCTTCCTATAGCTCATGAACTAATCAGTCAAATCACACTGCCTCCACTGTTGTTTACACTGTTGTCTTCTTTGGAAATAAAATAGTGTCAACTAAAACTGTGTGTGATATTTTCTTTATGGCGAGAGAAAGAGGTGAAGTTAAGCAACTGGAAATGAACATTTTTCAATGTGAACTGTTGTTTGAGCAGTGGGACAAATGTAACCTGGTTTTAGGAAAATACACTTCATGCTTTTGTTTGAACGGTGATCTGAAAGAAGATCATTGATCAGTTCATGTGACTTATTGACCTCCGTTGTGCTACAACAGCAGTGATTGTGAAAAGAGATGAGTGTCAACAATATTTCATCTCCCCCAAATATTTGTTATGAATCAGATTTTTCAAAATTTGACTGAAAATGTGACAATTTAACCAGGAAGATATGGATGTGACCCTCTGTCCTCAGAGAATCTGTCATAAATCCATGAATCCAAAGCAGAAGTCTGCTGTCACTTGAACGAGCCATCATCTTTCACACAAAATAAAAGTTGGATAGAGACACAAATTCACCCAAAACACTGAGAATTTAATCAAATTTTATGACTTGTTAAAAATATTTAATGAATAAACTATGTAAATATCAGAATCAGAAGCTTTATTTGTCATTGAACCAGCGTTCTGGTACAACGATATGTGTATATGGGAAAATTACACATTTCAGAACAATTATATGGAGGGTAAAATACAATAAGTTGTCCATTAAGATACAGCCTAAAACACATTAAAACTAGTTATTCACGACTAAAAAGTTCTGCAGTGCTTTCTGTTTTAACCGTTGTTTTATTGTTTTAAAAACAAGTGAATTCCACTTTCTGCTTTTTAAAAGTTTACAAAAATCAGTAAAATAATGTAATTTTCCAGTGGATTTTGAGTGAAATTGCTCTGTATGAAAAGGGTTGCAGAGTGAGCTATAAACTAATAAGTTAAATGTGATCACTGCAATATAAAAAAAAACTAATTTTAGTTGAAAATGTGAGTTTTTTATGCATTTACTAAAATGATGGAAACAATTAATTTTTTCTGATGTGGAATCTTCATCCATTTATTACCCCCAAAAATGAAAGAATGTTAAAACTATTCTTTTATCACTTTAAGTATAAATAATACTCAGGTGCATTTTTGGTCAAGAAGCTTCAAAGGGGCCAAAAATCAATTTGTGGGTCCAGAGCTGCAGGTTGCAGAACACTAATCTATAAAAAGTGAAACCAGAGTCAAATATCATCAGAACTTCCAGAACTTGGACCTGCAGAGGCATCTATTGAAGTTTTAAAACGAATGCTTAATGTTTGCATGTTAATAAACTCATTATAGAATGTGAATTATACTGATTTGTAATTTTGTCCTTGGAGCATCAGTGCATTTATCAAATCTGCATCACCTGTTTCATGAACAAGATCTATTTAAATCATTTACTTTGAAAACGTTAGATGTCAGAGTCTTACCATGCTCCGTGTGCAGACCCGACAAAAATAAAAATCACCAAAACTAAATATTCATCAGATGAACTGAACGGAAGGAGAACGGAGGAAGAAAAGGAGATTTGACCGGTTGAGCGACCGCCAAACTGCGGGGGACAGAAACAGAAACAATGAGTTTCTAAGGTGACAGAAGCCAAACCCGGAGGGAGGCTGTAAACTGAACCACCGCGGGAAAAAGGATGGAAAAGGAAAAGGAAGAGAGGGAAAATGTCCTTCATGATGCTGGAACTCAGAGCAAACATCAACAATAACATTTAAATGTTTTAAACCGGCGTTTTACTCAAGAGTTTTATTCAAAAATGCAAAAATTTAAGAGTTGAAATTAAATTAAGCAACATTATTTCAGGCTGATCTTTTATTATGTGCAAAAGTTCATCATCTGTTCCGCTGCTGCGCGCGCCCGTAGCTCCAGGCTCGATCCCGCGGCGCAGAGGTGACAGGTGGTGAGACGCTCGCGCCTTTCCGCTCATATTAGCGCCACCGCAAACCCACAAAGTGCGGTCATCTGTACCAAGAGCCTTACGAGCTAACAGGATCTACGTTTCCTGACTGTTTGCTTGATATTTCTATAAAAAAAAACTTGACTTATTCCAGTAGTTTTTCTTTTATCATGATGATAAAATCTACTGAAATATTTCTTAAGGAGTTTATTTCACAGTCACCATGTAAACAATGTTACTGTCCAAAAACGAGAAAGTGTTTCTCTTTTTATTTTTCAGCATTAAACTTTTAAATTGTCCTTTTAAATCGGGTTTAAATTAGATTGATTATATTAAAAGATGATCTTAAGCCAGTAGTGTCGCAGATAGAAGCAGTTTGTTTGCTCTCACTTTTCCTCTTGTTTTTTGTTTCCAGTGGAAACCATCTCTAAACCAGGGTGATTAAAAACAGAAAGCTGACCCTGAGCACCAATAGCAGAGCAGAAACGGGGCTTCCCGCTCCTCTGTCCGCCCTGCAGGAGTATTTATGAGGAGAGCTCAGGTGCATCGTGCAGGTATATTCTGACCCGGGTCAGGCTGCTGGAACTGGGCTCAAGAGAGGAGGGAAAGTCTGCGAGGAAACATGGAGCTTCAAACAAATGGGTAAGTAGTCTAAAAATGAGAATTAAAATATCTGAAACTGAACGAGTTGCTTTTAATCTGCTGCTGCTGCCAGGCAACCAACTTTAAACACAACACAGCTCCCCTCGACTCACTAACACATTTATGTTTAAACATTTAAGATATAATAAGATTCATATGTAGAATGATGATGTTTGTTGTCTTGATCAGGAGGATTCTGAGACATTATAAATGGAAAAAGAGGTTCTGTCCTTTCAAGGTAAGAGGAGAAATTAAAGGATTATCTATAAATATTCACATTCTCCAGAACTCTTTGGGCCGTGACTGGTTGGGAGGCAGTGTAATGTTAGCTGACGTGTCTCTGTGTCAGCTCACACTGCTCTGCTACTCTAACAGTCACATTTACTCATGATTGATTTGGGGCTTTTATTTTGAAAGGGTGTCCAGTTTTCCCAGCACCTTTGGGTGGTTTGTAGGCAGTGTCTTGTTAGCTGGTTGGTTCTTAATGTACCAGCTTACCTGCTGCTGCCCTCCAACTGTCCATTAGACAGCAGATCAGCCTGAAGGGACTCGGAATTTAGAGTTCATCTGATTGAAGAAGTACCTGCATTTATCTGTCTGATATAAAAAATATTAAGTTGAATCAAATGTTTTAAAAGTCTTCACTTACATTTTGTTATCAAAGCAAATATTAAAAGATTTATTTAGATGTTAGACCTTTAGGTAACTTGTTTTATTTAACAGATATAACACTGGGCTCAAATCAGTCAAAAGTGGTCAAGAAAATGTTGCTTCATCATAAAAAAGCGGTTGTAAATTTGAGAAAAGAGACTTAAAATGAGCAAACAGAGCATTTTAAAAAAATCTAACACTTCAAGCTAAACATTTAGCTACAGAAGTGGATAATAGAAAAGAGTGTCAATTATCACAGGACCTTTGATTCACACACAATGTCCCAACCCCACTCCAATCACACGCCTCTCGCTGTCACTCTGAGCTCATCCTGCATGGCTCTGGAGCTCCACATCTCCAAATCGCTGATCTCAGTTCAGTCTTTTCTGCCTCTTAAACGCAGACAACTAAAAAATGTTCGTTTTCCATCCATCATAGCTCCCCCCGTTTCTTTATGATGATTTCTCGCACCAGCGCTGTGACCTCCTGTCGGATGCTCGCCATGGCTTCATCAGTTTTCCAGAACCGGACCACTTTCCCCTCTGGGTTCACCAGAAACTTCCAGAAGTTCCACTTTGGGATTTTTTGCACAGAATCTAAAAAAATAAGAGACTATAATAGTTATTATGTATTTATTGTGTTTGTACAGTCATGTCAGTCTGTATTTAACAATAAATTATCTATATATAGCCTAAATGACATTTGGATTCAATTATAAGGTATACTTCTAATACCTCAAACTTTTAAGTTATATTATAAAAAAGAGTGCAGTTTTTAACACCATAGTCTGGATCTCATGTTCTACCCATGATGCAACTCTCCCAAATTGTTATGTAAAGTTTGATGTAAAGCTGGTCCCTGGAGTTCTTCCTGACACAGCTGTATCCATACATGTATTTTCTAGTGAGTTTCGGGGCCAACCTGTGAGGAACCTGAAGGCAGGATCAGCCTCAGAGCCCAGTATTTTGATCTTGCTGAAGAAAGGGAAGGTAACACCATAGGTGGACTTGGCGAACGCCTCGATGTCCCGGCTGAATCCGAGCTCCGTGTCCCCAAACTGTCCACAGGGGAAGGCCAGGACGTTGAAGTGAGACGTGCCCAGCTCCCGGTGCAGCTCCTGCAGAGACTTGTAGTTCGCCTCCGTGTGCTCGCAGTGACTCGCCACGTTTACAACCAAAGATGCCTGAACAGGAGCAGAAACACAACATGACCGGTATCTAACTGCATCACAGTGAGGATTTAGAGAGGAGAGACGCTCAGTTTGCGGATGAATAAAGTTTGCACTGATTTATTCCCAGAGAAGAGCTGGTGATGATGTGGACCTACTTTTCCTCGGTACTTCTCCAGGGAAACCGGCCTCCCCTTCGCGTCTTTCGCCTCAAAAGCATAAAAATCCTTCTGTTTTCTATGTTTGATCAGCTGCGTCTGCAGGAGGAACAAACAGCCCACTCCCACTGTCATACTCAGCAGGACCCCGAGCCACTTGGCTCTGGGGTTGGAGGACTTGGTGGGATAACCTCCTAGCGCCTCCATCTTGGAGGAGAAAAAACTCCAACAGTTCTGGAGCTCCTGTGGGCGGAGGACCGAGGAGAAACCCGCTTAAAGCTACCTGTAAAACCTGTCAGAAAACCGGAAACAACACTGCCTTCAAAATAAAAGACTTTAAATAAAGATGTGCACTAGTAAAAATGTCCCCTCTAAAGTTACTCCAGGTTAATTACTTGGCTATAAATATGTTTTCAGGAACAGACATAACTGAATTATTAGAACAGTAGAAAGTGAAATGGTGATGGTTTAAAAGATAGTTAAACAATTTCTGGGTTTTTGGGATTTTAGACACAATTTGGATGCAAAGCTAATATAGAGAAGTGTAGATACTACTGTATACTGAAAGTTTGTGAAACCAAGTTTTTGGGTGTGATCTTTATTCCTAAACTTTGCTGGAAACCTCATAAAGCTTATGTCAAACAAACATATCCTAATCTGTTGGTATTTTGTATAGAGTTAGTACAAATCTAAAGTAGGATCATCTGGCTATGTATTTAAAACAAATATAGATCCAACAGTTACAATCCTAAAGAGCTATTAAAAATTAAATACCAGTATTTAAATTCTTATAATCATAGTCAGTTTTAATGTGTTTGCTTATATAACATACCTAAATAAATGTTGGTTAAATGAGGGGAAATGACAATTTAAATGATTGAGAGCATTTGTGTCACATGTTGATATTCCTTTTGCAGGCTTGTTTCATCTGGTCTAACTAGTTATGATAACCCAGTTAATGTAGTCATTATAAAAAGTAGTAGCTCAACTGGAATTTCGAAGACATTTATGGTATTACAAAGAAAATTGATTATTTTTGGCTTTATAGTGAACGTTCCAAGACTGGGTTTTATTTTGAAAGTTGTAACAGGAAGCAGATCTTCTTAAATCGTTTAAGTGTCTGTGGTTTGATGACCGAACCCGTGTATCATTCGTTCTTTCTATTTTCAATTGAAAATCAATAATCAAAAAGTAAAAAGTGATTGCATTTTTTGGTTTTGAAAGTGAAACGGATACAAAACAACAAAAAACGACTTGTTTTTCATGCTTTCAATTCTTGTCTCCGGTCAAAAATACGAGGTAGAAAAAAGGGGCAGAAGGAAATTTAAATATTTCTTTGCTCAGGTTTACTTTACCAGGTGTTACATTGACATGAGTCCCCCGTCTAGATGTGTCCCCCCACCAGTCGTTGTTAAATTGTCCTCAGAATTGTATCAATCTGACACAGCCGTCAGGATAAGTCCCCCCTGCATAAAGTAAAAGGGAAACATATAAAAAGCTCTTTATAAATCATGGCAGGATGGTAGTGCAAAGCAGTAATCTTGTGATTACTTGGACTTTTGTTTCTGCTGACACACACCTGCCCTCTTGTGGCAGTGTTGTGATATTACAACCAGCAAAACCTTGGTAGCTATTGCCCTCTTGTGGCAATAAGGTGATATATATCATATATTCACAATGCTTCTAAGTTTAAAAACCTTGAAAAATAAACAGTAAATTAAAGAACACCATCTCTAATGTAAAACCATTATTCAGCCGTACTTAGGATAAGATTTGCTTTCAGCAATTTGTCACAAGATAGTTCACTGCTTTGTACTACCATTCCTGCTAAATAAACCTCACTGCCTTAGCTAGTTGTTTTCAAACAATACTACCTTAATTTATAATAAGCTTCTTTAAAAATTACAGTATTTTAACATATCCTAAGTGTGGTTGAGTAATGGTTTTACATTAGAGAATTGGTGTTTTTTTGTTTATTTTTCAAGGTTTTTTTTTTTAAACTAGAAACACTGTAAATAATTTGTTGTACTTTCACCATATTGCCACAAGAGGGCGATGGCTGCCTTGTACTGTGTTCAGAGCTAAATTGACCTACCTCAGTTTATTGCTCCAAATATCTACTACTGTGTTAAAACTAATGTTATTTTCAAATGTGAAGTGATTTATTGTGTATTAAATTGATTATTTGGTGGAATAATATTGGAGACCAGTATTTTGTTTTGCTGATTTCTTCTTCTTCTTCCCTTGGACCAAATGAGGCCCAGGAGGTCACAAAGGGTCGCTTCAGGAGGAGGATCATCCGGACGAGTACTCCATTGACCACTAGGGGGCGGTGTGGGCCAGACTCTGAGCTGGATTCCGTCCGTCAGCGGCTGGAGCTCGAATCTCCTTCCAGTAACAGCAACACACATCAGAGCCTGTTTTATTTTTATTCTGTGACATTGTTAGTAAAGATATTGTGTTTAAAATGTTGCCTCAAACTGCCTATTATTCAAATATAGTACTAATACAGAGTTTAACTTGTGGTCCAGGATGTTTAATTTTATGGAGATCTTACAATTTTATTGTTTATATGTTTTAATGTGAGGTTTCATATGTGCTTTATCATCTATTATTACACCAATAGTTATTATAAATATTTGTTTACTGTGACAACACATATATTAGGTCCAGAGAAAATCTGATTAATGAGCATTGTGATTAAGCTTTATGTGATATTATTTTACTGAAACAGAAACATCACCAGTGGATGGCTGCAGTCAGACACTTCTGTCATTAAACCTCTCACAACCACACACCGTCAGAGGCAGAGGATGTCCTGGTGCTGAAATGTTCCCAAACCAGGTTTGTTTTGGACATATAAAATAATTAGAAGGTGTTAAACCGCTCATACAAGTTAAAATACCACATTCTAATTTACTTAATGGATTATGTCATGTTTTAAGTATTTTTTGTGCTTGAGGCACATCACTGTGTAGAAGTATTTGTCTCTTTACAGATTTAAGTAGATTATTCTGCTTTTCCTCTCTTGTCACACTTGTGGCATGTTGCAGATCAGCAAAGAAATGTCAGTACCAGACAAAGATAATCTGAGTAAATACATAATACAGTTTTCAGATGATGATAATTTTCCTTGAACAAAAAAGAAAAAAGCCAAAAATAATCATGAATCAGGTGCGATTAACCACTTATGCACATCTGCAAGAAATCACTTCAGTAAAACCTCTCGGACAACATGATCAGACTAAAATATCTCAAAAAGCAACACTGCATGAGCTGTTCTAAAGAACTTCAAGCACTAAAGAACCCAGAACATCTGTGTAGGCCTCATCTGGTTAAGGTTAACGTCAGAGGTCATGATTCAACAAGCAGAAAGAGATGAATAAAGATCATCCAAAGGAGAATTTTAAGACCAAAAACCTCTGCAGACCAAACATAACACCCAGGATGATTCCCAAGACTTCTGGGTAAAATTTTCTGTGGACTGACACAGCTGCTGCTTCAGGACCTGGATCATTCACTGTCATTGATGGAAACTCTGCTGTCTAACAGAAAACCCTGAAGGACAATGTCTGACCTTTGACCTTTGGCTGTTCATGCTGTAAAACCCTCCCATCTGGATGAATTTAAATAACTCTGCAAATAAAAGTTCAGATCTGAAGCATTTAAGCCAAAAAAATTAAATAAAAAAGGAATAAGAAGAAATCTGTAAGAGGGTAAATACTTTTTAATAACAGCACTGTACAAGAAAGAAAACAGGCACAGAAATTACACACTTTCAAAAACAAATTTAACAAAAAGTTATGTTATGGTTTATCTTTCACAGAGAGCTGGTTTGATCTGGAGAGCAGCAGTTCAAGCTGACGGGAATTCACAGCAAGCTGGTAAATCAACAATAGTTGATCGGAGCACAAACGTAGAGTGATAACGTCTGATTTCAGATCAGGAACCACAATCAATTAGTTTCTGTTTTAAAGCAACTGAAACTGCTGCTAGAGGTGAGTGTTTAGACTGACCTTAGTTATCTTTGTTATTTAAAGACATTTAGAGTAAAGAAAAAGATATTTAAAGAGAACGTCTCACCTCAGCTGGTGACACATTCAGGCTCTTAATGAAACATATTATAACATCGATAATAAACAGTTTTATTCTGCATTTTGCACGTCTCATATTTAAATCAAAGTCTCTCACTGCAGTGACAAATGTCTGCAGCAAATCCACAGACATGTTTGACATTCATTAAATGTAACACCATAAAATGACTTCATTTATTGATTCTGAGTGTTTAGATGATATAATTGTCTTATATTTCTCATCTACAGATTCTAATGAATTGCAGCCTTTTTCCATTCTGAAAGAAGCTGGCGTGAGTCTGCAGGGAAAGTCAGTGAGGAGGACGTATGGAGCGCCGTCTCTGCTGAATGACTACTGTAAGAGGAGATGCTTTTATACATAGATCTGAGCGTGCAGAGTTCTAAAATGCACGTGGAGTCCAGTATGTGTGACCACTGATATGAAAAACACACCTACAGTAAATAGTTTAGTTAGTTTGTGTTCAAGTCTGCAAGGAAAGTTCAGTTTATTATAATAAAAACTGCAAAACTTTAACTTTTTTTTTTTTTTATTGCAGCAGGATTCTTATACATGTGTGCTTAAAATGAAAAGTCAAATATTTTTGTGCATTCATGTAATATTCAGAATGCTTTTTCCTCACATTTAAACTCTTTAATCCACTTCTTTTTCCATCCCTGTCCTTTCAGACACTGATCTTCTCGACTGCAGCTCTAATGGAATGATTGCACTGGCTCTCGGCTCCTCTGTTTATATTTGGAATTCAGAAACCCACTCCCTGGTGGGACATCTGGGTCCGAGTCCAGACCCAGGTGGAAGCAGGACTCAGTCCATCTCGTGTCTGTGTTGGAGCGGAGATGGAAGAACTCTCTGCTTTGGGAACAGACGAGGAGAGATACAGGTTTTCCTCAAATTTTGAAGAATTGTGGCGGTCTGTGTGTGTGTGTGTGTGTGTGTGTGTGTGTTTGTACAAGAGAGGGAGATGTGTAAGACTGAGCGTTGACATCATGGCGGTTTGTGTGTCTCCTTCTTGGTTTTAGTTGTGGGATGTTGAGCACAGACAGAACTTGAGGCGTTTTCAGTCACATCAGTCTGTGGTTGCAGCGATTTCCTGGAACCAGCAGTTACTCAGCAGGTACTGAACAAGAAAGCACAAATGACAGAATGTTACTAAATTGTGTTCTGTGTTATTAAGCAAAGGGATCCTGGTGAATTAGCTTTAACTAAAGGAGCAGCATTCTCTATCATTATAAACTGTTGTAAGTTATTTCTCCCTGTTATCTAAAAGCGTTCCTGCTCCCACAGTGGCTCCGCCCTCGGACACATCCATCACCTCGACCCTCGGGCTGCTGCGCCTGTCGTAGGCTCCGCCATGCAGGAGGGCGGGGTCAGCAACCTGCAGTGGTCACCAGGAAACGAATGGCTCGCCAGCGGCGCCACAGACGGCCAACTCCATATCTGGGAAGGTGACATCACAGGGGTCAAGAGGTCACGCCAGCCTGTCGTGACAATGAAACAACCCAGTGCTGTAAAGGTGACTGACGTTAGGATGGAAATGACTGCAGTGTCATTTTGTTTAGCCTTTGACTGTAATTCAAGAATTATTTCTAAAAATGACAATAAATACAAACGATCTACAAGGCATTTTGGTGCTTTACTAACAAAAGTCCAGTAGCAAAATCAGAGCGCTCATATGAAATGTTCAAGCTAACTGTTTGCCATATAGATTAATTGGAAATGTAGCATGTTGAAAGTAAAAAGGACCAAAATCTAGATCATGATAAAATTCTTTCTATAGGAAACTTCATAGGACTCCATAGGTAACGTGTTCTTTTCAGCCCTGAAGCTAAATCACCAAGTTGCTTCTGATTTGTCCCAATCTGAAACAGAAACCCTTCATAGGTTTGGGGATTTACTGGAGACAATGGCAGTGTTCAGACCTGATGGTTTTTGATGCACGTCTCTAAGGCTTTAGGATGGTGTCCCTGGCAGAGGGAGGTGATAGCTACAGGAGGGGGATGGAAAGATGGCGAGATTAGAATCTGGGATGCACAATCGGGCTCATGTTGGACTTCTGTCGACACAAATTCACAGGTAAAACCTTTAAAATCATGTTAATTGTTATTGTGTATAAATGTGACTTTGTTTACTTCTTTTGCAGATTTGTTCTCTTCGATGGGCTGAAAAGAGGAGATGTCTCTTCACAGGTCACGGTCTTCCTCATCACCAAATCACCTGCTGGAGCTGGGAGGGTCTGGGTTCCTCCCTTAGCAGAATCTACCAGCTCACAGGTTATAAAACATATTATTATTACTGCAAGAAAACATTATGTTTAGCACATTTACCCCATCATCACAGGAATAAGTGATAGCACCATAGAATTCATAATTGACAAAGGTCGTGTTTGAGACCGACTCCTTTGTGTTCTGGTCTTCAGTGAAAATGAAACCATGAAATAATTGTGATTTAAACCTATTCAGAGTGTCAGAATGGCGTTTTGACTTATATAACAGACATATACAGATATTAATGACTTAATTCACCAGTTTTTGGTTCTCGTTTACTCAGTAACTGCAGGATAAACTGACATTTTCTCATCTAACCAACCATTTAGTTCTCTGATGCTGACAAAACTGAAGAATAAAATGTGAAAACAGAGAAACCTCCCTCTGTGCAGCTACACCAGCACAAATACAGTCCGTTTATATCTTCACTACAAACTTTGGCCCAACAGGTTTGCTAAAGAACTAAAAACCAAAGCCTGATGCATTTTGTAAATAAGTATTGCAGCTTAGATGTCACTATCAGGCTGTGACATACAGCGCTGTGTTGGTTTAGGAAATAAAGGGAGCACATTTTCATAAAATGATTATATTTAGGCACGTTAGTGGACTGATCATGCTTTCATGTTGCAGTCAGTGGCGCAGAAAGCATTTTGTTAGTAAATAAATGACTGAAATAAATCAAAATGTGATCAATGGACCAACGGATCTGGGATCTGTCTGCAGTGTAATGAGGATGCTGCTCCTGTCAGTGAAGAGGGACATCATTTACTGGTCTGTGGTTTCATTCCTCACTGGTTCCACGGATAAAAAGCTGCAAAAATCTGGAAGCTGATATCACACTTAAAAAAAAAACTATCAGAGAAACTCACACATGCTGATTATTTTCATATAGGGTCATTTGCCTGGCACTATGCAAATAAACAGAAGAGCCGTTCTAACTCTTTGATTCTTATAGAGAAACCTTTACTGAAGCTTAAATAATTTGCTTTTTTTGTGTATTGTGGTTTTCTAATCAGTTGTGGGTTTTGTTTCTCTGTTATGATCGCTCTTTGTTTTTAACGAAAATGACAGACATCAGTTCATGAACAAAGAAAAGGAGGCAAACAAAGAGTTTTGTTTTTTTAAGGTCACTCTCATCGAGTTCTGCACTTGGCCGTAAACCCGGACAACACTCACGTCTTCTCTGCTGGAGCAGACCAGCGCTTCTGCATCTGGGACCTGAGAGACTAAGAAACACAGTAGAGGAAGAAAAGAAGTACCAGCAGCACCACACCGTGAAGTAGTCCGTCTCCTGTCGTCTCTCGTGGACACAACCATCATCAGACATCTGTAGGAGGCGTGACTCAGAGCTGTACGAAGTCTGGGAACTTTCTAAAGTGGCTAAAAGACACTTTAACACCCGTTAGGCATCAGGAAAACCATTTTAAAGACTTAAAATGAATGAAAAAGAAAAATGTTACATATTTTCTTATAATGGAGGCATTTTACATTTGCACTGCAGCTTAGAAGTTCCAAATAAAACAGAAGTGTCCTTTTGATCATGATCTTTGTGTTAAAAATGATCAACTGAAAGTGTGTGACAAGACTAGGATGCTTTGGTGAACATTTTCTTTTAGAGAAAACCCAAAGATCCTCATCTAGTGGTGCATATCTTTAGGTTCACACAAACAAATGAAGTTAACCGCTGTGGTTTATAATCTTTTAACCCAAAACGTTCATGAAATGACTCAACTGTTTCTGTTTACCACACCACAAACACCATTTGCCGTGTCATTATGAGCATATCTGCTTTATTAAACATCGGTTGCATTATTACTGTCTAATTTATAAATCTGAATTATATTAAAAAAACTTTTTTTGCAAACATGTTTCCTCATTACATCGATCTTTTTCACATCTGATTCAGGTAACCCAGAGAGGACGAGGTCAACCTGCAAAACACTAGACGACTTTTTTTTTTTTTTTTTACTTTTAGGGTTTTCTACAAACTACATTTGCTTTAATTTACTTTCAGAAATTAAATCAAAGTGAACAAATAAATAAAAGCTGTGGACTTTACTGTAATGAAAAATAACAAAACAATATCCCTAAATAAATAAATAAATAAATAAATAAATAAATAAATAAATAAATAAATAAATAAATAAATAAATAAATAAATAAATACAATGGTTTTGATCAGATATGACAAATGTGATGACAGGCAAGAGTCTGCATCAAACCTCATGATTGTATCAATCTTGCTGAACACATTTTTTGTTTTGGAGATCGCTTCCTCTGAGAAAAAAGGTATAAAATCAAGAACGAGAATCTAGAGGGGTGCGTCATTCATCACCAGATCACAGCAGAGACGGGAGGAGATGTTCTCTCTGAGGGGGTTTGGTTTGTTCAGCCTTCTTCTTACTGTCAGCTCAGGTGAGTAGATTCTTAAATCCAGGTGTTTTCTTGGTAAATATTAGTTCTGATTTACCTTTAGATTTAGACTTTTCTGTATATCTTTGTGTTACAGGTGATGGTTCTGAGATCATCAATGGGGAGGAAGCGGAGCCACACTCACTGCCTTTCATGGCTCTGCTGGAGTCCAGCGCTCCGTGCTGTGGAGGGACTTTAATCCATCCACAGTGGGTCCTGACCGCTGCACACTGCTGCCCGTAAGAACGTTTTTATACTATGCACTATGTTTGTCATTTTCTAATTATGTGAGTAGAAAATAACCTGACTGGGGTTGATTTGGTCCTGTCTACAAGTATAAACAACGTCAAACAGACTTTTGATAGCTCCTGAAACCATTTAAAAACTTTTTTGTACACAACACTATCACATTTAAACCTATTGAAATGATTTAAAAAATAATTTGTTCTTTTAATTTGGACCTTTTGTTGTTTCTTCTAGTCACACGCCTTTTAAAAAGAAAATGTCCACGAACACAGGTTTCATTCGGGGCAATATTTTTTATGAGTTTACTTTTTTGCATTTAATATATTAATCCAATGTTGTGAGAAAGCTCAGCAGATGTATTGGGATGAAGAAAAAGTTGTCCAATTCTCAATGTCAATCTATACTGTGTGTCCAATTTGTAATAATTCATTTATTTTGTAGAAATCCATTCTAGTACTAATAGTAGTTGACCTTTATCTTCTTGTACGTTGTGTGTTCTTTAGCCGTTACAGAATTAACACTGTGTTGTTGGGCGTGCACTCCATCAAAGCAAAGGAAAGTGAAAAGGACTTCAGGCAGGTCCGAAACGTGATCAGAAACTATTCTCATCCTGATTTCATTGCAGAAACATACGACAATGACCTCATGCTGCTCAAGGTAAGGTGGCATTTAAATAAATGGAAGTAAATTTAAAAATGTCCAAACAGGACAAGTGTTCAGGATAACTAAAAAGGTCCTCATAAAGATAAAAGTTAAACTAAGGCTGTTGTTATGGTGTCGCAAGTCAACTGTTCTGACTTTTTTCTTATAATAACAGCTTGACCATCCAGTGGAGGAAACCGAGTGGGTCAAACCACTCCCACTAAAAGGTTACGTCAAGGATCCATCAACTGGAACCAAATGTCTGGTGGCTGGATGGGGGAAAACAGAGAACGAGGGTGAAAACATGTCTGATGTCCTGAGGTTTGTCTACGGTGACTGTGATCGACAGACCGACGTGCAACTCTAGTGATTATTACAGCAGTGAAATCACTAACAACATGATGTGTGCCGGGTCAGATGGTGAAAACGTTTCTGATACCTGCTTGGTTAGTGAGCCTTTTATACCTATAAAGAAATGCACATGTATGCCTGTTAAAGACCCCTGTTTGTCCTCTCTGTAGGGGGATTCTGGAGGACCAATACTGTACAACAAAGATCTGGTTGGAGTCACTTCTCATGGAACTGAATGTGGATTAATCAAAAAGCCAGGAGTGTACACCTTTCTCACCGAAAACCTCCTGAGCTGGATCACAAACATGACGACATCTGACATATAATGAAATGTCTCTCTACATGATGATGATCTTTTTTCTTCTTTTTCTTTGAGCAAATGTCCAAAGCACAAAGAAAAGCTTGCATTTAAAAAGCATCAGATCCTGTGTGAATGAACAGAATGCTTTCTACATTTTTCAGGAAACTGATGTCATTTCTACACAGGATTTATTGTTTTATGTTTGGCCTCCTCTCTGCTTTCTGTTTAAATACCATAATCAGCCAATTAAAATAATAAAAAAAAGAACTTAAAGGGTGACATGATGTCTGCTTTATTTCATGTTGTTTTATAAATTTGACGGGTAACATTTAGTTAAAGGTGAAATAAAAATTATCCATACAGATGTTCTAACCACTGAAGATTATGTAACCTTCACAAATAAATTACTGCCTTTTTAATGCACTTCTGAGTCATAACTTTTTGAATATTTGAAGTCTTTTTTAAATGTTCCCACCAGTCTGCACTCAGTGATCATCGGTGGTCTTATTTAGAAACAAAACAAACTCCTCCACCGCACAAAAGAAATGGTTTGGTTGGTTCTGAGAAACGTTACCACAGGCAAGAGTCTGCATCAAAGTTCAAGATGGCATGAAATTTGCTGAGTCATTTATTTGTTTGTTGAGATCCCCTCCTTGGAGAAGGAGGGGATCTAAACCCAAGTGAGAATCTAGAGGGGTGCATCATTCATCACCAGATCACAGCAGAGACGGGAGGAGATGTTCTCTCTGAGGGGGTTTGCTGCATCGTTCTTCTTACTGTCAGCTCAGGTGAGCAAATACTTAAATCCATACTTGGTGGATTTTAGTTCTGACTCTTCTGCTTAGATTTAGAATTTTCTGAACATCTTTACAGGTGATGGTTCTGAGATCATCAATGGGGAAGAAGCGAAGCCACACTCACTGCCTTTCATGGCTCTGCTGGAGTCCAGCGCTCCGTGCTGTGGAGGGGCTTTAATCCATCCACAGTGGGTCCTGACTGATGCACACTGCAAGAATAAAAACAAATCTTATGTTTTTAGTCAGCAGTCTTCTGGTTATGTTGATAGAAAATAATCAGACTGCATTAACTAGTTCTGCTGGCTCTCTTTCCCCTTACTGTATAAAAAATGTTACTTCAAGGATTTAGACTTAAACCTATTAAAGTCTTTATTATTATTTTACTTTGGACCTTTTGTTGTTTTGATTACCTTCAATGAACACAACCTTTCAGAACAGATTTTACACGGCACATGTAAAAAATCCAACAAAAATAGAAAGTAAGTAAAACTTTTTTTGTATAGCGCCTTTCAAGGTATAGGAACCACAAAGCACTTTACATGACAACAAAAATTCTACAGAAACATCAAATATGGCATTGTCAGATTAAACGAACAGTAACAAAACACATTATAAACACGAGCAAAGATTCAACCAGGCAGTTTTATAAGTCTTTAGCTGTTTTTTAAAAGAAACCACACTGACCTCAGAGACAGAGAATCAATGGAGGAAAAGGCTCTGTCTCCTTTTGTCTTGAGTCTGGTTTTTGGGACAGATCTCAGGCCTTGGTCAGAGGACCTCAAGGACCTGGACGCTTCCAGATAACTACTAATGTACGCTGGGGTCTCTCCAGGCCAGAATGAGAATCTTAAACTGGACCTGAAACTCCACTGGAAGCCAATGCAGCTGCATTAGAAATGAGAACGAATGAAAATCAACTATTTTTTAAACTCTGAGTGAGTTCACTTATTCTAACAGTGTTATAATATATAATACAGTGATACTACAGTGATAATATATAATATATATATATAATATATATAATCTCATAACATCTTGTGTGGACCTCTTCTCTGTGTTCTGTTTAAATCTCATAAGCAGCAAATACAAATAATAAAAAAAGAACTTTAAGGATGACAGGATGTCTGCTGTATTTTCTTTTGTGTTTTGATGGTTACATATTTTTACAGCTCAAAGGAGCTGCTGAAGGCTGCTCTAGCGATGGTTTAGCCAACAGGATAGCATCACAGTTGTGACAGCCTTATCTACATATCCACGATATGAATCTGTAGTTCCACCACATCCTAAAGCTGCTGAATTGGATTGAGATCTGGGGGCTGTGAAGGCCGTCAGAGTCCACTCAACTCGTTATGTTCAAGAAACCAGTTTGAAATGATCTGAGCTTTGAGAGATGGAAGTAGCATCAGACGATGGGTCCACTGTGGGGTGGAGATGGTCAGCAGCAATACTCCAGTAGGATGTGGAGTTTAAAAACAGTCAAAACAGGCCAAGAAAGTCTCTGCCACATCATTTTACCACCATCATCCTGAACCGTTCAAAGAAGCCAGAGCAGAGCTGAAAAGCAAACTTTCACTTTTAGACTAGCTAGATTGTCTGGTGCAGACAAAGTTTTGAATACAGGTTCCACGTTTCATTAACCAAAGACCAGCTGGGGAGAGACATGCTAGCTTTAGCTACAAACAACTTATTTGTCTCAAAGAAACTCAATTCAAGGCAGGATGGATCCATGCTTTCATGTTGTGGACACCAAATTCTGACCTGATGCAGCAGAAATAGACTCATCATCACACTGAGCATCATTTTTCTGATCTCCTATTGTCCAGGTCTGATGGGTCTGTGTGGAGTTTCCTGTTCTTAACTGACACCTGTGGTCTTCTGCTGCTGTAGTCCACTGTGTTTAGAGTGTTCTGCCTTTCTATCTAGAACCAGTCGGCTCATTCACCTCTGACTTCTTCAGGGGTTCTAATCAAATAAGAAAACAAAGCTTCTCACCACACAAATAAAATTGTTTTGTTCACTTCTGAGAAATGTTATCACAGGAAAGAGTCTCTGTCAGATCTCCTGTCATGATAGCATTATTCTGCTGACTCATGCATTTTAACAATAAGACCACATCCTTTGTGAAAAATACGTAGAATTAAGAGTTAGAGTTAGAGCAGACTATCGAGAGGAGTGCAGTCATCACCAAATCAATGACAAGAGAGAAGAGAAGATGTTCCCTCTGAGGGGTTTTGGTGCGTTCGTCCCCTGTCACTCTTATAAACTTTTATCAATATTTATGTTGTGTGTTCTTTAGCTGTTAAATAATTAAGACTGTGCACTCCATTAAAGCAAAAAGAAGTGAAAGGATTTTCAGCCAGGTTTGAAAAGTGATCGGAAGCTTTCCTCGACCTCATTGCAAATAGAAAACAATGATCTCATGTTGCTGAAGGTGAGATGGCATTTAAATTAAAAGGAAAATGAAACGACCTGAACAGGAAATATAGAATTTAAATTAAGAAGTTTTTTTTTTAAGTTCTCCAAAAATGATTTAAATTAACAGTGAAATGACAAATTGCTGCTGCTTATCTCAGCTGCTCATCATAAACTTTTCACCATTAATTACATATTGATCAAAGCAAACTTTTAGGAGCAATTTTCAGCTTGTTTAATATTAGTCCCAGTAGGTTTTGTCTGGAAAAAAAAACTGTCTCAAATTTGGTTTAAAAGACATAACTGTCTTACCAAAACTGATCACTAGGTGGTGCCGTCTACCGCGCACAGCACCTGATGTAAGACAGCACTTAGGATTTGATTGAAAAACATTATAAAGTGAATACAGACAGTCGGTTCATTATTACAAAACTTCTAAAACACACTTTAAAGCAACTAAAAGTTCATCTCTGCAGGTCTTATATTAAGAAATGCAGCCATTAGTTAGAACATTATGGAATATTTTATTTTGTAAAAGGTTTCTTTCAAACTCTATCAGAAAAAGAAGTCCAACACTTAAACACTGTCTAATAAAACTCTGCCGACACTGTATTAACACATGTTGTCTGACTCCTCTTTAGAAAGTTGTTCCTTGTCATATCTTGATGTTTTGTAAATTTCCAGCCTTTCCATGAAGGATGTCCTGTCTCATCAAGGAAAGCGTCACCCTCAATTTACACATTTTCTACTTATTTATTTTTCTCCTTGCATCCAGTGCAAATCAATGAATTGATTTTGATGAAAGAGACCATGCAAGTGATTTAAATTTTAAAAGCGTGAGACAAAGGGAGAGACACCATGTAAACTTTTATAAAATATAATTTATTAAATCTAAACCAAATTAACCTGTTCACAAAGGTTCAATCACAAGGTGCACCCTCCAATGTAGCAGCAGACTTTACAGACTTAAGACTTGATTTAGGTAGTCAGAGACTCTAGGACCTCAGGTGTTCTAAATTACCCCGATCAACCAGGTGACTAAAAGTCCTGTCAGCCATAAGGAGACCCACAGGGTCGTAACAGGTCAGAAGGGAAAAAATAACTTTGAGGTTTGACCTTGAGCCTAATTACTAAATATATCTGCTTGGCAACCGCTGTAATTTTATACAACAGACGTCTGTGTAGGAATGAAAGAAAACCTTTACCTGGCAACTACCTGGCTCTCTTATAAATGTGAAGGGAAAAATGTACCACACCCATGAAATTCCAGCATATCCTTTATTATTTGAGCCCTTCGTGTGTTATCTCTGACCAGCCATGTCCTTGTGTGTTTATTCTGTTTTCATGGTTACCCAACAAAAGCTTCCGGGCCCACCTCAGTGCCACCGAAACTTCCAAAGATCACCACACCCATATCGCCTCGTTTTGTGAGATGGATGGAGTGTTTTGGAAGGTTTTTGGCATATTTAAAAGGGCATTTCACTATAGAAACATATCACACACACACACACACACATACGCACACACACACACACACACACACGCACACACACACACACACACACACACACACACACAGAGAGAGACAGGTGATGCAAATCTTGGTAAACATTTATCTTCACTGTGTGTGTGTGTGTGTGTGTGTGTGTGTGTGTGTGTGTGTGTGTGTGTGTGTGTGTGTGTGTGTGTGTGTGTGTGTGTGTGTGTGTGTGTGTGTGTGTGTGTGTGTGTGTGTGTGTGTGTGTGTGTGTGTGTGTGTGTGTGTGTGTGTGTGTGTGTGTGTGTGTGTGTGTGTGTGTGTGTGTTAGGTGGCCACCTTGTCTTGCCTTTTTCTGCACTATAGTGATGCAACACACACACATTATCAAACACTGTAATCTGAAGGTAACCGGAAGCTGATGAGTTTGGGTGAGTGAGTCAGAGACATTCATGTTCGAATGCAAATAAAAACATTGTGTAATACAGCCTTAATAAGAAATGATTAGACAACCATCAACTTTATAAGTGTTGTCAAGGAGCTATAAAAGTAAATGTTCTACATGACATAATCTGAGAATTAGGACCAAATTCTGTCAGATCGTCAATTATAACACAGATACACAAGACAAACAGCTATACATGCTCACAGCTATCATATTTAAATTCACCATTTAACTAAACATGCAGGTTTAGTTAAATTAAAGGGAGATATCCTTTAAACAACTTGAGTCAGGAAGTGTCATGGATTAAAGGCTATTTTGAAGTGTGTTCCATATAAAAGTGAAAACTAATGACCATCTCAGCTGTTGTTTATGGACTGAATTGTTGTGCAAAATATAGCTTATCTGAATAAACCCACAGCCAAGGAAAGATTGCTGCCTTTGTGCAACAGCTCCGTTATTTTTGCATTATGCCATTATTTTTGACAGAATTATTAAAGATCTGTTTAACTAATTGGGCACAGCTGAGCCTCTGCAATCAGCAGATTTCTGCCACCTGTGTCTGCCTATCTAAGCAGCTCAATGCAATCTCTAGATTGTCTGAGTTCCTGCTCAGCATTCCAGTGCATCACTGTTTTCTGATTTCTTCATAGACCAAGCCCTCTGCCTTTGACCTGGTTGGATTTCCTGCCTGTGTATAATCAAGGCTGACCCTTGCCTGTTTCTGACCTGTTTGTACCTTTACATTCTGTGGTTATTTGCAGCAGAAATTAGCTGCAGAGTTAGCTACTTTACCATTTCTGGATGGAACATTATTATAATTCTGCAGCAAGAACCATAAAATGTGGAATTTATGGTGACTTTAAAATTCTAAAATACACCTTTTTCTCAAAAACTGAAAACCCCTGAGCAACATCTGGTTACTAGGTGTTGGTTTTAGGTTTACATCTGGTTTTAGGCTCAGCTGTGAGTAAAAATGGTTAAGTGTGTGTGGTTCATGTAACCCTTTCAGACCCTTTATCACCATCAGTTTTGCGTCACTCTGTTTATAACTAAAAACAAACAGAGGAGTAAAATGTACTAATGTACTCAAGTAAAAGTACAGTTACTCAGAATAAATTTTACTCAAGCACAAGTAAAGTTACAAAAATCAACTCAAGTAAAAGTAAAAAGTAACTCATTACATTTTTACTTTGAGTAAAAGTTGCTTAGTTACTCTTTTAAGTGCTAAAATTACAATTCATAATCATAGTAGTGAACATAGGCTATACGTTGTACACTACATTGGTGGAAACAGACCATAATGCATTGCAATCTGAGCCAACAAACCATGCTAATGCTAACAGCTCATTATAAAGTTCTTTTCTGACTCGTTCCTGATCATTTTCTAGACTCTAAGCTGTAAAGCGTCTCGTCTCCCGGCCTGTCTGAGCTGCAGGACATGACCTTGTAAGCTTGTAAATGACTGTTGTTCAGACTACATAGTGGACCTTACAACTCTAAAACCATGTGTTTGATACAGAAATATAGCTTGTTTTGAATGATACTAAATTTTAATTTATAATATTTGAATGTTGAAGATTGTACTGCAGCTGCAGCTGCTGGTCCATGTGAATATGTTTCAGTGAAGAAGTGATGTTCAAAATAAAAAATGTGGGGCAGTTCCCTATCTCCTGTGTATGGTACTATATAGTGAACATGATGGAGTGAGTGAACTCTGTGAACTCTGCCTGTGTGTGTGTGAGCTTGAATAATAACGAGCTAGCAGCTAAATGTTAGAGCTAACCAACACTAGGAATGTGGCTCATTGTTACACAATTAAACAGTAACGTATTTTTTAAGGT
The DNA here is from genome assembly GCA_006937965.1 of Callopanchax toddi. Lineage (NCBI taxonomy): Eukaryota > Metazoa > Chordata > Actinopteri > Cyprinodontiformes > Nothobranchiidae > Callopanchax > Callopanchax toddi. The sequence continues at coordinate 2,401,627 of SSNR01000050.1, read as the reverse complement.
ACAAACAAACAATGCAGCTATTTATTAAGGAAAAGGGGTATTTGGGGCCACTTGCATATATACCTCAGTACAACATAGTGGAATTTGTCCTCTGCATTTAACCCATCTTTGTGGGAGCAGTGGGCAGCCATTGGTGCCTGGGAGGCAGTTGGAGGTTCAGTATCTTGCCCAAGGATACTTTGACACATGGCCAGGCTGAGGTTTGAACCCATGCTCTCTGACATGGGAGGCAATCGCTCTTGCCAGTGCACCACGGTCACCCTAATTCAAAATGCACCTCCTCCTGCTGAACAGGTGTTTAGTTTAAATGAGTTCAGTGTATCTGAGCTAATATGCTAACTCTGCATAATAAGTTGTTTTTCTTTAATTTGGAGCCACGGTCGTCCCTCATGGCCAGAAGTTCACTTCACTTTTTGTTTAACCTCCTCAGAATTCAGGGTGACACATTTTGCTGTTAGCCTGTATGAACGTCTCCATGTTGGGATTTCGATGCATTTCCAGTTGTAATTAGAAATCCTTATGTGTGCTAAATAGATGGCAAAATAAACCTGATCCTGATTCTAATTCTTTCCAAAATACTGCATTTCAAAATATCTGAACAGTCCCTTAAAACTGTAAAGTGAAATTGATGGGCGTAAAAAGGTTTATGAAACTACGTTTACATGAGCTGCTATGAAGTTTTCCACTTTGAATTTAGCTGTGTTCGGATTAGCCGTTAGCTCATTGGTTCTAAAAGATGCTAAAGCTACTTCTCCTAAGGAAAGCTGTTCAGGAAACTATGTACAATATGTAAGCTCAAGGACAAAATTTTGACTTCAAAGGTGTGTATGTGGGTGGAGGTTGGGGGACGGGACACAAGTGGCTTGAGTACAGTGGGGTGGGGGAAGGGGCCGGGGGGTTGAATTGCTTAAGCAGTGCCCTGATATCTACCAATGCCTAAAAACAACATCCAGTAACCATCTAATATACTGTAGCGTAACATTATTTTTGATAAAAACTCCACGGGTCAAAACTGCCTTAAAAAACATCCCCCCTGTCCCCCCCAAATTGCATCCATGTGTAAGAAAGCATGATCTACTAATTATATATTAATAATTAATATTCCATCACCTGGTTCTCATTTTGTTATTGTCACACCTGCATCTGATTGGCATCTTTTAAACAACAATAAAAGAATTCTGTAGACGATTTTCTAGAATATTTTCTCTGAATATGATCCAGCTTGTTACAGAAAACTCTCATTCTTTTGTGCTGCAGTCATTTTAATCTGAATTTCTAGGTGTGTTTCCTGAGAATCTCCCTCAGGGTTATTTGGCTAAACGAACGCCGACGAGGCATGGATGCATCCAGAGACAAGAATGCAAACATGACATTCAGGCAGAAACACATGAAGAAATGTAACACTGAGGCACTTTATTGGTGATCAAATCTATCACTTTTACAAAGTTACAAATAGGTTTTTTTTTTTGTTCTTTTTGACCTAAAATAAACATAGTGCAATAAATAAAACCAAATCTAAACAATACAAAGATGAATGCTCAGCATTCACATATAATGTGACATTAAAATAGTTGAACACACTCACACAGTTAGCAATAAATAATCATACTAAATAAATTAAATTCTAGTTGTGAAAAGTGTTTTTTTACATAGCATCTAGTGAAGCCATCTAGGACTCCCTCAGGTCTTCAGACTCGTTTTCTTTCTGTTCAACTCAACTGGCTGTGGAGAGACAGAAATAAGAGGTTAATAAATAATTAGCTGTAAAATAAGTATATTGGTTGAAGAATGTAAACAGACAGTCCATATATTTAACAGAAGACACATTAATCTATTATAATAACCTAAAAATGATTAGTAAAAATCTAAGATTAGAGGACAAATCTAATTTCAAATGATGGATTATGCTTCAAACAAAATAACAACTACAACTCTTCAAAATAAGAGCTTTAAACTTTGACACATTTTCAGTTTTTCCAGACTCGTTTGATTTGAGCTGGAAAACAAAATAAACACCAAACTGCAGCGTCACTGTTTGTCTCCGGGAAAAAATTTCTACATCCAAAAAAACGTAAGCCTCACGTGTGGCAGATTCTGATGTCTAATCAGATGTGAGTAAGGAGGTTTAAGTCTTACAGCAACATCATCACGTCTTCATTACATGAAGTGTGTCAGTACTGTCATTGTTTGGACACAGGTGAATGTGCACGTTTTGGTGTGGTTTTTCTTTTACGCTGGTATGCAGCACACAGACAGTATACAGGCTGAAACAGCCCTGGCTAATGCACACTAAGTCCTCTGATAGGGATTCCTCAATGCATGATGCAACCTGCTCGATTCCACAACAACAACAAGAGTATGGTCTCTCCTAAGGGCTCCTTCCTGTTTGGCTCAAGAGTCACGTGACCTGAGGTTAGTCGGACTTAAGTAGGCCTTTTGAAGGAGACACATCACAGGAGTATAAGGAAAACAGGAAGCTGTGATTTCATATTCGTCATCTGGCGTCACAGTATTGCTTCAGTAGATGGCACGGCACCAAATCAGTGAAGGTTTAGGGTTTATATTCGAGGGCCGGAAACTGGACCCTCCCCCTTTTCAGTTACTGTTTTTGTATTGAATGATACTACTGATTCTTTTCAGGAACTCCACCAACAAAAATACTTTAAATTCATGAAATTACAGTAGTTTTTCTAAAGCTCTTATTTTGAAAAGTGAATTTTTCTCTTTATATACCTTTAATTTAGTCTTTTCTGCTTGTTTCAAATTGTTACAGGCAAGACAGTGGTTAGATTTATGCCTTAGTGGTTGTGTACTCTTGGACAAAAAGATGAAAAGCTCAGAGTCACCTACCTCATGGTAACTTAATGCCCTCACACCACCACGTCACCCATGGGTTTCTGTAGTTTCTCCTGCTCTGACCCAGTTCCAAGGTAGGACGCCAGGAAGTTTTTATGAGACCTGTAACTACAAAGGATATTCAACATCAGCATTTTTTTTTTAAAGGGCAGCTTTTGTGATGGTCAGATGACTGTAACAGACTTTGAGTTGGAGAGCTTTGATCCTTTGAGATAAGTTGTGTTTTTGTTGATGGATCATATTGATAAAATGCCCAGATTTACCAGATCACTCCCCATCCTGACCTCATCACAAACTGTTATTAGAATAGAAATATTAAAAGGTTTTGCTTTCTTAATTAGATTTTATCTCCACGAGTTCAGTCTAATCTCGGCTGTAAAGCATTTATTGCACTGCTGCCCTCTGCCTTGAACTCAAACAGCTGTCATTTTATTTGATAATGATAAGATTGTGCGACCTGTCACACGCTGACACGAACGGAAATTTACAAAAGAGATCTGAGTAATAGTTTGATGAGACCAAATCAAAATCAATTTTATGGTCAAATTGCAGATTTCAAGTCCCTTCTTGGAGGCGGTGAGCCGTAACCGTTGACTGTGGGTGTGTTTGGGTGTGTTACCGTGCTTTTTCTCTTGGCTGTGTGTTCATATGCCAAGAAGTGTTTCTGGGCAGAATGTCTGGATTGTGATGTGTGTTATGTTGGGACCCATGGGTGTGGATGGTTGTCTGTGATCTTCCCTTTTATAGTTTCAAGGAGTACAAGAGGTGTTTTGTTTAGAGCCAATGTGCATTTTCAGCTTTTGTGAAAGGAGATAATAAAGCACAGAAGGTACAGGTCATATTGTACAGTTAAATTGAAGACTTTTGATTAAAAATAAAATAAATCATGTACTATGCTCTATAATATACTCCACTTCCTTTGGTTTAGTTTGCAGATTAAAGCTAATATAGAGTTGATTGTGTTTACATCACAGAAGAGAAGCTTCTGCTGTGAGTCTTAAGTTAAGAAGCAGATTTAAGAATCACAAAAGGTTTAAATAACTCCAGAGATCCTGAAAAACAGCTACAATTTGAAAAACCTAAAATAGTAATAATAATGTAGTCATTATATGACTAATAAAGTAGAAAAGTTAGGTTTTCTTAATGGATTTTATAATCTGATTTATGGAAAGGAGTTTATATAAGTGATTGCCTTTTTCAGCAACTGACTGAAAATTTAAACATTTCTTTTAAGTATTTAAGTCAAGCAACTTATATTGTTTTCTTTTAACAAAAGCAGAAAAATTTGTTTTCAAGATTTTTCTCTAGGAAAACATAAACTGTTGCTACTTTAAAATTTTGCCATCCAGTTTATTGGATGCTTTTAAACTTACTGAGCACAGGTCATGAGCAGGACGGCACAGCAGCTGATGACGGACAGGATGACAGCAATAACCACTAAAACCGTCTGCACCAGCTCAGTGCTGTAGCTCCGATCAGGGGTGAAGGTCTCCAAAGTTTGGATCCCGCAGCGTTCTCCATCGTACCCCTTCATGCATCTGCAGAGCAAAGATTACAGATTCTTCAAAATCCTGAAGTTGATTTAAAATAAAGAGCTAATAAATAGGTATTTTAAGCATGCAATGCTGCAGATTATTCATCTACAACCAGACAAAGGACGAAAGAGCTGCACTCACACACAGACTGGCTCCTGGACGCCCTCCATGTGCTTGCAGTAGCCATGAATGCAGTAGCCCAGGTGGGTGGAGGTGCATGGGTCCTCAGTGGTGGTGAGCGTGGATGTGTATCCATATGTAATGATTGTGTGCTCGGGGTTTAGAGGAGTTGTGCTTTTGTGCTTTTGCTTATTCTTGCTCTTGCCTTTCCCCCTCCTTTTCCTCTTCTCCTCTTTGCTGGAATGCACGCCTGTGACCCAAAACAATAATACTTTTAAAAGAAGACTTAAAAACATAAAGGAATTTAAAAGAAATCAAGCTTTTGGGAAATAAACTACAAGGTGGAAATATGATGTATTGTTTTCATACCATGGAGGATGAAATTTTCGCTGTCTCCTCCTGAAAGCTCTTTATCTACTTCCAGCTCATCGTCGTCGCTCTGTGAAATGAGGAGGCCCTCCCCGGAGGCTGGACCACCCGTCACTCTGGCTAATTCACCTAAAAATGTGTCCTCAGATCCCCGAGCATCCAGAGCACTGCAGACGACTGCAAATCCCACAGAACACACAAAATTAGAAGGTCACAAGGAGTCATTTTGAGTCAAAACCAACAAAAGATGAATTTGGTCATTTAGGTTTAAACTCAGTTCTTTATAAGATTAAACACATCCTTTTCATTTAGAATAGAGATCAGCTTAAATCCAAACCTAAACATAAGAAGATAATTTACCTTGTAGGCAGAGTTAAATATGGATAATTAATATTATGCAAAATCAAAAATACTGAACGTGTATCAGATCAACCAAGAGTGGTGGAGACTTGTTTTTAGAGAGGAGTTTGGTTTGATACAGACAGCTCCATGACCTCTTTAGGTTTAATCACCACATTACTCAAAAATAGCTCACACAAGGCTCTTTTGTAAGAAATGTTAAGATAACATCGATTTTTGCTTTTCTAGAAGCACAAAATAGCAAAATTTTTCTCTGGAAACTTACATGGCAAAAGAATGGAACCAAACTTTTCACTAATTAGTACAGAATTTGTTCTCAAACATCTTGTCCCATGCTTCTGACTATTTATATAACACCTTTAGAAATATCAGAGTGCAGCACTAAACCAGTACAACCAGTCCTCTTCCAAAAATAAATCACATCAATTCATTTTAAGAAATAAAGAAAAACAAAACGTCTGAAAAAAAAAACTTTTCACAGCTTACTGACCTGATTAGATCTGTTTCTGACACAATCTCGTATCCTGAAATTCCTGAAATTCTCTTCCCTGACTGACAAGTCATCACTCGCAGGTTCACATAGATCCCTTCCTCTGTCTTCACACCTCCTCATTCTATTGCCTCCACACACACAATAAAAATCCAGACTTACCGATGCACAGCAGAGAAATGATGACAAGACGGTTCATATCCCAGGAAGAGATGTGTTTTTGAGTTTGACTGTCCTGCACTAATCTGTGTCTGAATGTGTGTGTGTTAGCTGGAATGTGTCTTAGTCATCTGCTGACCGAGTTCACTCCCTTTACCTCCACTAGGTGCAGCTTTTATAGACCTGACTCTAAGGGTGTGTGACGCAAAATGTGTGTGTGTGTGCGTGCGTGTGTGTGTGTGTGTGTGTGTGTGTGTGTGTGTGTGTGTGTGTGTGTGTGTGTGTGTGTGTGTGTGTGTCGCTTTAAGGATTTACATGCCCCGGGCAACACATTTTACAACTCATGCATGAACAATTAGAATAAAACAGAGATGAGGAAAAGTTGGATTTATTCTAACCCATATGTTTCCGGTCATAAATAAAACCTTAGTTACACCTCCGGGTCAGAAGTAACTCATCCTGGAAAGTCCACAGTCTGGACAGATTTTGCTTCCATTTCCTGAGTTAAGGATCATATTTTAAATTGATGATTATAAGTGAATAGCAACCAAAAAAACTGAAATTAAAAAAGTTCAAATGGCAGTGAGAAAATTTGCAGACTTTTTTTTTAATGAACTCCCACCCAGAGCCATGGCCACACTTACTTAAAGCCATACTCAGTAACCAGGTAAACAATGTAGCTTTTAAAATTTTTTTTAAAGCCTCTTAACAACGTTATAATATAGTATAGCCATAAATATATTGTGGAGATAAAAAAAAATGAAAGAAATCAATAAAGTAGTTGTCCTGCAGTTGTCTAAAAACTTCATCCAATCCTATCGTTCGGACCGAACGATAGGATTGGATGCCCTGATTTACCTGTCAATCTCCTGCTCCCTCCTTCCTTTGCTCATGAACAAGACCCTGAGATACTCCTCCGACCTGGAGTTGGCAAGCCACCTTCTCTGGTCAAGAATCATGGTGATCTGGAGATACTGATCCTTATCCCAGTCGCTTCACAGTAGTCTGCAAACATCCCAAGCAAGAGCTGAAGGCCATAGCTTGATGAAGCTAGGAGGACCACATCATCTGCAAAATGCAGAGATGAGATCCTCCTTCCACCAAACTTAACACCCCACTACCACAGCTGCACCAAGAAATTCTGTCCATAAAGGTTATGAACAGAACTGGTGACAAAGGGCAGCCCTGGTGAAGTCCAATCCTCATCTGGAACAGATCAGACTTACTACCGGCTATGTAAACCAGACTCACACACCTCTGGTACAGAGACTGAATGGCCCTCAACAAAAGGCCATCCATCCACTCCATACTCCCAGAGCACCCCCACAGGGTGTCTCTCATGGGGACACAGTCATAAGCCTTCTCTGAATCCATAAAACACATGTGGATTGGTTGGGCAAATTCCCATGACCCCTCCATCACCCAAGCAAGGCTAAAGAGCTGGTCCACAGTTCCATGGCCAGGACCAAAACCACATTGCTCTTCCTCTGAGATTCAACTATCGACCGGATCCTCCTCTCCAGTTCCCTGGAGTATACCTTTCCATGGAGGCTGAGGAGTGTGATCCCTCTATATTTGGTACACACCTTCTGATTACCTTTCTTGAAAATTGGGACCACCACCCCAAACTGCCACACTAGAGGAACTGCTCCCAATGACCACGCAAGACATTGCAGAGCCATGTCAACCAAGACAGTCCTACATCCATAGCATTGAGATACCCAGGACGGTTCTCGTCTATCCTGGGGTCCGCCACTACGTAGTTGTTTGACGACCTCAATAACTTCTGCCCTAGAGAATGGAGAGTCCGTCCCCAGGTCTCTCAGCTCTGGTTCCTCATTGGAATATGTGTCAGTGGAATTGACCCCATAGATAGCTCCCCATTCATACAGTGTGAGCGAGTTGCTGCCTTCCTCCCCCGAGGTGCCGGATGGTTTGCCAGAACCTCTTTGGAACTGATCAATAGTCTTTCTCCATGGCCTCACCAAACTCCTCCCACACCCAAGATTTTGCCTTGGTAACTGCCCCTGGTGCACCCCGATTAGTCCTCCAGCACCTGTCTGCTGCTTCTGGAGGTCCACAGACCGACCATGACATGTAGGCTCGCTTCTTCAGTTTTACAGCTTCCCTCTAGTGTCCACCAGCAGGTACAAGGTTACCACCACGATTAGCCCCAGCCACCTTGTAACCAACAAGACCCATTCTGACTCAATATCCCCCACTGCTCTAGGGACATGGTCAAAGCTTTGCCGAAGGTGGGAGTTAAAGACCACCTTGACAGGTTCTTCTGCCAGGTGTTTCCAGCAGACCCTCACAATACATTTGGGTCTGCGAGGTATGTGTAGCATCTTCCCCTGCCATCTGATCCACCTCACCACCAGGTGGTGATCAGTTGACAGCTCCACTCCCCTCTTCACCCAAGTGTCCAAAACACAGTCACAGGTCAGATGATATACTGATGGGCGTCCCTATGTTCATACATGGTGTTTGTTATGGCCAAACTGTGACTTGCACAGAAGTCCAAAAACAAAACACCACTTGAGTTCAGATAGGGCAGGTCGTTTCTCCTAAGACTGTCGAAAAACCAGTCGGAGCGCCATCCAGCACCTAGTCCCAGAGACTCCAAAAAGGGCGGATAATCTGAACTGCTATTTGGTGCATTTGGACAAACACTCAGTACCATTCCCTGACCTGAAGGCACAGGGAAGCTACCCTTTTATCCCCCGGGGTAAACCCCAAAATATAGGCTGAGGGTCTTGGAGCCAACAAAAAGCCCACCCCAGTCCTACACCTCTCACTTGTAGCAACTCCAGCATAGAAGAGAGTCAAAGACTTGAGTTCAAGAGCAAATTTACCATTAACCATCTAATAATTTGAAAAGGTAATAACAAAATCTAAATTACACTTATATATATTTAAATGTATAAATGTTTCAACAGATACATAAAAACCTGTATTAATGGAAAAGGTTTACAAATACCAAAGAGCCTATATTAATATAAAGAATCTGAATTAAAGATTAATCAAGAATTCAACAAGTCACTAACAGATAATCAAAGGCACTTTTGATAATGGAGTGTGTGTTCAACAATATGAATTATAAATCGCAGTTTTCTTATTATCATTATCTTATGTATAATTTGTTTTGCGTGAAAAGTAAGATAGAATACATTGATGACAAAATCCATAAATCACTACATCAACTTTTTGTGTTAATTAATTTCTTTCTAGGGTTTGTTTTTGTTCAGGAAAGTGTGTATTATCATGTGTGTGTGTGTGTGTTTGATAAAATGATGCCTCATGTTGCTATTTTAGGACACCGTAACCAAGAGGAGACCTTAAGGCTTTGGGTGTGGAAGCTGAGCAGATATTTGTGTTGCTCATGTTGTTGTGTCTGCAGAGACGGATTGTTCCATCACACGTGCTCCGCTGGAATCCCGTAGAAACCTGCTCAGAATGCCAAGAACTTCTCCAACCCTTCCCAAAACCTCAACAACCATCAAGAATGACATTTTTTTCATAACAGCTGTAGATTTAAACAGTTTGGATTGTCTATACTGGCATTGGGAACATGCGATAGAACACGTGGACAGTCTGACACAGCTGATACACAGACACAGATAACAGCTGCCCACTGTAAACACACCGCTGCCTAGTTAACACCAGCATGTTAGGGGAAAAACTACTTTCTGACTCAAGTACAGACAGATTCTTCATTTTTATGAAATATTGCAAAGTTATTAGATTTACTAATGAAACAAACATTTTTTCTAAGAATTATTCACCACATTTATCTCAGCTTCAAATTAATGAAAAGTATCAGATATTTGTGCACTACTGCAACTAGTATTTATCTGTAGACGCCTTTTTTGGAGGAAACAAGTCATGAAAATTCATCTGAAGTAAATAAGGAGAAACCACCAGAGTGACTGGTGAGCAGGAGAAGAAACTGGAACTGATTCCTGAGAAAGAAGGAGAATTCCAGAGGTTCTGATCCAGATGAAAACAAATCCTGTAAATTAAAACAATACAACTAAAATTATTAACTTGTATTTTCCCAGTTTTTGACCAGAAAACAGTAGAATTTTCCCTACGGATTTGGAAGTGAGTCCCTGCCTGGAACAAAGAAGTCTAATTATCTTGATGCTTTGCTTGTGAATGATGGTGTGAGAGATGGATCAACAGATCAGGGCTCATCTTCACTAATTAGGGCTTTGCCCCACTCTGTAGGGGTGAAGACTGAGCTGAGCTGAAGGAGAAATCTCTCAATTCACTGGTCAATCTACAATCTAACCCTCATTTGAATCACGATCAAAAGACTGAGATCTCAGACACAAGTGACTGAATGGGCTTCCTCTGAGTAGCTGGGCTGAACTTTAGAGATAACGAGAAGAGCTCCATCATTCAGGGAGAGCTCATAGTAGAGCTGTGGCTCCTCGCGTCAAAAGGAGTCAGCTGAGGTGGTTCAGGTACTGGACTAGAATGTCTCCTGGTCATTTTCTGGAGGTTTTTCAGTCACATCTCACTGGAGACCCCAAAGCAGACCAAGAACTGACTGGATGGAAGTATATATCCCCTCTGACCTGGGAATTGACATTGGTTTAGAGTGGTCAGCGTGCACGACTCAGAGAAAAATGTTTTAAGATGGCTACAGTACAAACAATAGTCATGTTGAAATGCAGCACTCACTCTAGAAGATTTCAGGGTTATAATTGTGACACAATGATTCAAGGATGCATGAAGCCATCATTATAGTCATGCCAAAATAAATCCTTGGATCGTGTATCAAAAAGGAATAGTTCGAAGTAAGATTGAGCAGTCTTTCTGAGAAGTCAGTGTCTTAGATGATAGTCAGAGTGGTTTTAGTTGCAGGAATCAGGGAGAAATGCTCCAGGAGAAAATTATAAAACAGATACTCAAGATGAACCTTTAGGAGCAGATTTTCTTCATTTTAAAAAACTTAAATTCAAACTTGGCTGTATTGTGGATTCTTACATCTCATACTTTTGCATCAGATAGCTGTTGATGTGCTGATTAACGTTACATTTCAAACTTGTGTTTTGCACAGAAAGTGCAGCAGCGGACCACAGATCATTTTCCAACATGGACAGTCTTCAGTGTTAATAACCACACACGTATATTCATACAAAAATTAAAAAAAAATGTTTTGTACAGACAACATAGTTTTGATTTTTGAGTCGTTTTAGGTGGATGAAATTAGCGCTTAAATAAATACTCTTCTGAATATCAACCCCCTAATGAAAATTTTATTACTGATGTTCCAAACAGGAATCACTCTGTCATCTATTTTAGTTTATCCTGAGTAGAATATTTTAGTATCTATAAATATCTATAAAGATTGACTGGCAGTTCATGACACTGGACTGGTTTAAAATCAACTGGAGGAAAATAAAGATATCAAACAAATTTCACAATAAGTGTGGACAAAAGTGTTAAAAACAGTCATCTTTCATCCCACACTGGTAATTTAAATGACATCAAACCATAAACATCCCAGTGAAGACACAACATGAACCAGTCTGGGGCAGCAAAAACAATAGCGTGCACATGGAAGGCTTAGTTTTGTCAAAGGACACGCAAGGATGCAGCTTAATAGGTCTTCCCTTCCACCAACAACATTACTCACAGTATGAACAACCTACTATGACTTATGCAGCCCATTTGGTAAGAACAGGTTCCAAGTTCTGGATACGTTGATCCACAGGTTTTATATTTAGAACAAAACGGAAGCCTCTGAGTGGGTGTGTTTGTGGGTCTTAGTGTGTAAGGGCATGCTGATGTGTTTTTAAGTATGTCCTAACAGAACAGGTGAGTTAATGTTTATGTGTCACCGCTGTAGGCCATTAGCATAAAGAACACATAAGGATCTGAAGTCAGGCATTAGACATGGATCATTGGTTCTGGAACTGGCACTAATCAGGGTGCAGAGGATAAAACCTCGCTGATGATTAACGCAGCACCAAACCATCATTTTTCCTTTCTTTCTGTGAATTTATGAAGGGGAAAAAAAGTGTGACTCATCCGTTTTTATGAAGAATTTCTCAAAGACAGATTTTAGTCCAAGAATTATGGTTACTGGACGTTTCATTAGGTTTCTGCCAGGAAATGTAAAGTTCCCGATGCTGCTGCAAAGGTTGAGATAAACGATAAATGTTGCAACAAGCACATTGTGATCGTTTTTAGAGGTTCTGAAGCCATAAGTATATAAGAATGGAAGGATTTTGGCTCTTTCAAAATGAAAAATGCAAGAATAAGGACTTATGTGGAAACTTTCAAATTTATTTACTTGCGCCACACAAAACTTTTAGTTTTGCACAATCTTTCAGCAATTATGCTTAAAACTTCCCAACATGGTTTGATTCGTCTCATAAAATACAAACTTCACTGTGCAGCAAAAACAACAAAACTAGTAACAGGTTTATGAATCTGACTGGGTCACAGCATTATTTGGGATTGTACTTTGTCACTTCAGCTAAGTGGAAGTTTAATTTTAAAGAGGGGTAATGTTAGGAGGGCAGCGTTACTGAGGTTCAAGTCCTAAATGTCCTCCCTGCCTCTAAGTCAGGGGTTCTCAACCACTGGGCCGAGGGCTGTTAACTAGTCCACGGATCATTGAGTTCTGAGCTGCACAGACAGAATACATTTTTCAAACTTTTCCATCCATTCCATTTTCTGAAGCTGCTTTATCCTGCACAAAAGGTCACAGGGAGCTGGTGCCTAAGTCCAGCGGTCAAGGGGCAAGAGGCAGGGGACACCTGGACAGGCCGCCAGTCCATCGCAGGGACACAGAGAGACAAACAAGACAAAGAGTCATACACCTACTAACACCTAGGGACACTTTACAGTTATCAATTAACCTAACAGTCATGTTTTTGGTCTGGGAGGAAGCCGAAGCACTCAGAGAGAACCCACTCATGCATGGGGAGAACATGCAAAAAAAAAAAAAAAACCTTCTATATATACATAATTTATTGGTTTGCCTGGTATTTTATTTTGAAATATAATTAATAATCAATGTTAAAATGTAGCAATAAGAGAAATAAAGTGCATTATTATTACACTTCTTTTGTATGTGGAATCTTTCAGTTTTACACCATTCTCTGTTGAGTTTATTACACAGGACATTACCCTGAAACCCTCTGCACTGGGGAAAAGATATTTTTGCAAAATTGGTTCATGATGCAAGAAAGTTTGATCTGTTTCAATTCAAAACCACATATATTTTTTTATATAAATCTTTACATTATTACCAAGATATTAAATGTTCTGCATCCCTCTGAATTTTTCTGTTGTTTTTTATTTATTTATCCCAAAACACTTTAATCAAAAGTTGTTTTCCTTTTATCAAAAATCACTTTATACTCTTGCTAAATTTTGCATTTTGGTGCACTGGATGGTTTTTAATGGGGGTTTTTCTGCACTTTCAGATGACCTGACTTCTTAACACACAAGTAAATCAAATGCTCTCCTAGCAAAAGCAACAGGAAATAGGTTTAGGCTTTCTGTTGCAGCAAAGCTTTATTGCTTTTAAAATATAATTTAAAATAAATCAGTAATTTTCACTACAGGTAAACATCGTAATAAAAAAAAACACACGACTGACTTACCATTAAAAACAACATTTACTGAGTTTAAAGAGACAAGAAACAAAACTCAAACATTTGTGGTCAAATTGATTCTTTATTTACTCTGTTTGGGTTTCATGGTTGACAGAAAGAACTCCAGGTATTTCATGTTTTATCTGCTCACATTCCTGGATTTCAGCAATTTAACACAAACTCCAAAAAGTTCAGACTGCATGGAGCAACAGCATGTATCAACAGGTCATCATGATCTGATGGTTTTGG
>SSNR01000050.1:2351462-2383766 GCA_006937965.1 Callopanchax toddi | reverse complement strand
CAAGATGAACCTTTAGGAGCAGATTTTCTTCATTTTAAAAAACTTAAATTCAAACTTGGCTGTATTGTGGATTCTTACATCTCATACTTTTGCATCAGATAGCTGTTGATGTGCTGATTAACGTTACATTTCAAACTTGTGTTTTGCACAGAAAGTGCAGCAGCGGACCACAGATCATTTTCCAACATGGACAGTCTTCAGTGTTAATAACCACACACGTATATTCATACAAAAATTAAAAAAAAATGTTTTGTACAGACAACATAGTTTTGATTTTTGAGTCGTTTTAGGTGGATGAAATTAGCGCTTAAATAAATACTCTTCTGAATATCAACCCCCTAATGAAAATTTTATTACTGATGTTCCAAACAGGAATCACTCTGTCATCTATTTTAGTTTATCCTGAGTAGAATATTTTAGTATCTATAAATATCTATAAAGATTGACTGGCAGTTCATGACACTGGACTGGTTTAAAATCAACTGGAGGAAAATAAAGATATCAAACAAATTTCACAATAAGTGTGGACAAAAGTGTTAAAAACAGTCATCTTTCATCCCACACTGGTAATTTAAATGACATCAAACCATAAACATCCCAGTGAAGACACAACATGAACCAGTCTGGGGCAGCAAAAACAATAGCGTGCACATGGAAGGCTTAGTTTTGTCAAAGGACACGCAAGGATGCAGCTTAATAGGTCTTCCCTTCCACCAACAACATTACTCACAGTATGAACAACCTACTATGACTTATGCAGCCCATTTGGTAAGAACAGGTTCCAAGTTCTGGATACGTTGATCCACAGGTTTTATATTTAGAACAAAACGGAAGCCTCTGAGTGGGTGTGTTTGTGGGTCTTAGTGTGTAAGGGCATGCTGATGTGTTTTTAAGTATGTCCTAACAGAACAGGTGAGTTAATGTTTATGTGTCACCGCTGTAGGCCATTAGCATAAAGAACACATAAGGATCTGAAGTCAGGCATTAGACATGGATCATTGGTTCTGGAACTGGCACTAATCAGGGTGCAGAGGATAAAACCTCGCTGATGATTAACGCAGCACCAAACCATCATTTTTCCTTTCTTTCTGTGAATTTATGAAGGGGAAAAAAAGTGTGACTCATCCGTTTTTATGAAGAATTTCTCAAAGACAGATTTTAGTCCAAGAATTATGGTTACTGGACGTTTCATTAGGTTTCTGCCAGGAAATGTAAAGTTCCCGATGCTGCTGCAAAGGTTGAGATAAACGATAAATGTTGCAACAAGCACATTGTGATCGTTTTTAGAGGTTCTGAAGCCATAAGTATATAAGAATGGAAGGATTTTGGCTCTTTCAAAATGAAAAATGCAAGAATAAGGACTTATGTGGAAACTTTCAAATTTATTTACTTGCGCCACACAAAACTTTTAGTTTTGCACAATCTTTCAGCAATTATGCTTAAAACTTCCCAACATGGTTTGATTCGTCTCATAAAATACAAACTTCACTGTGCAGCAAAAACAACAAAACTAGTAACAGGTTTATGAATCTGACTGGGTCACAGCATTATTTGGGATTGTACTTTGTCACTTCAGCTAAGTGGAAGTTTAATTTTAAAGAGGGGTAATGTTAGGAGGGCAGCGTTACTGAGGTTCAAGTCCTAAATGTCCTCCCTGCCTCTAAGTCAGGGGTTCTCAACCACTGGGCCGAGGGCTGTTAACTAGTCCACGGATCATTGAGTTCTGAGCTGCACAGACAGAATACATTTTTCAAACTTTTCCATCCATTCCATTTTCTGAAGCTGCTTTATCCTGCACAAAAGGTCACAGGGAGCTGGTGCCTAAGTCCAGCGGTCAAGGGGCAAGAGGCAGGGGACACCTGGACAGGCCGCCAGTCCATCGCAGGGACACAGAGAGACAAACAAGACAAAGAGTCATACACCTACTAACACCTAGGGACACTTTACAGTTATCAATTAACCTAACAGTCATGTTTTTGGTCTGGGAGGAAGCCGAAGCACTCAGAGAGAACCCACTCATGCATGGGGAGAACATGCAAAAAAAAAAAAAAAACCTTCTATATATACATAATTTATTGGTTTGCCTGGTATTTTATTTTGAAATATAATTAATAATCAATGTTAAAATGTAGCAATAAGAGAAATAAAGTGCATTATTATTACACTTCTTTTGTATGTGGAATCTTTCAGTTTTACACCATTCTCTGTTGAGTTTATTACACAGGACATTACCCTGAAACCCTCTGCACTGGGGAAAAGATATTTTTGCAAAATTGGTTCATGATGCAAGAAAGTTTGATCTGTTTCAATTCAAAACCACATATATTTTTTTATATAAATCTTTACATTATTACCAAGATATTAAATGTTCTGCATCCCTCTGAATTTTTCTGTTGTTTTTTATTTATTTATCCCAAAACACTTTAATCAAAAGTTGTTTTCCTTTTATCAAAAATCACTTTATACTCTTGCTAAATTTTGCATTTTGGTGCACTGGATGGTTTTTAATGGGGGTTTTTCTGCACTTTCAGATGACCTGACTTCTTAACACACAAGTAAATCAAATGCTCTCCTAGCAAAAGCAACAGGAAATAGGTTTAGGCTTTCTGTTGCAGCAAAGCTTTATTGCTTTTAAAATATAATTTAAAATAAATCAGTAATTTTCACTACAGGTAAACATCGTAATAAAAAAAAACACACGACTGACTTACCATTAAAAACAACATTTACTGAGTTTAAAGAGACAAGAAACAAAACTCAAACATTTGTGGTCAAATTGATTCTTTATTTACTCTGTTTGGGTTTCATGGTTGACAGAAAGAACTCCAGGTATTTCATGTTTTATCTGCTCACATTCCTGGATTTCAGCAATTTAACACAAACTCCAAAAAGTTCAGACTGCATGGAGCAACAGCATGTATCAACAGGTCATCATGATCTGATGGTTTTGGTGGAGAAAAGATGGTCAGAATATCTCAGGTTTGTTCTCAAATGAGTGAGAAAATCGCTGAAATATTCAAAACAACATAATAAAAGTTAAAAACTATTAGGAATGTGCATTCTTCTTTTACAGCATCATATGAAACCTTTTAAAAAATGCAAGGATTCTGAAGGAATTTCAGGAATATAAAGGACAAGGACACACATTTAAACTAACATTCAAAACAAGACAAACATCTTTAGCATGAGCTTGGTGCTGCTCCGCTTCACAGGAAGGAGCTAAAGCTTCCCCTCTCTGCTTTTAAGTGTTTTTTAAAAAGCTTTCCTCATGAAAAAAGGATCGTATTATGTGAATAAAAGCAATTTTCTTTACATTAATTTTTTACAATAATAACAAATGTTTCAAAATAGAAAAAATATCTAGTCAGTATAATAATAATTATAAGTTATATAGTTAATAAAACATTAACATTTTCAATTCAGCCTTTGATTTCCTCAGTAATATTAAAATATTTTTATTTTATAATACTTAAAACCCCTTAATAATATTTACAATAAATATAAAACTGAAAGCAAACTATAAATTAAGTAGAAAAAGCAGACAGATGAACATATTTATGTTTACAATCCATTTAAATTTGGGTCAAACGGCTGACGTCACAGCCTTTATAAATAAAGCCAGTTGTTATAGTTTCACTGCCCTTTTCTTCCTCATCCTGTTTTATTTTCTGTGAATTCTCTGCCATCATGTGGGCGGTTTCGCCAACAAAGCGACCATTTTTTGTTTGTCTCACTTTTCATCTTTTCAAACTGAGTGTAAAAAGGAAATTTAAGAACCAGTAAAGCTGGAAAACAATGCCTCCGAACACAAAGCCGTCTCTTTTCACCCCTTTAATCTCTTTATGCTGATCTGCCTGCCTGATAGAGACACGCAGAGCTGCAGGTAGCTTTTAAACCAGTGTAAAGCTTGTCTGAAAACACCTTTGTATGGTAAACTTTTCACGTAGGGAAAATCCAGCAGGTGATGCAGAGGGAGATTGTGTGCAACACTCTAAACCGGCTGGACTCCTTTGTAACTCTGCTGCCGTGAGAATCTGCTCCTTCTGGACCTGCGGAAACAGCAAAGCACTTATTATTTTCCCAAGGCGTTCATTAAATCACAGACTTTGTTTTCAGCAATAAATACATTTAGAGTTAGGGTTTACAACTCCAAAGGTTAATATTTGCAGATTTGAAACAAGAAACTTTTTTGTCGCCATGGTTTCTGATGTTGATGGAGGGGTTTTCTGGAATTTAATTTGAAATGCATCAACAAAACTCTATGAGGACTACAGTAGGTGTGATGTTTGGAAGTTGCTAAGATTTGTATACATTTATGCATTTCAGTTTTTCATACTGTGCTCTATCTGTTTGATTAACTTTATTTTATTATTTTCTTCTTGATCCAAGTTTTGTTTTAAATGTTCTGTAATTACCTTTTATTGTCCCTAGATGTCCTCAGATAACCTGATCTCTACATCCTTTGCTCCCAAACCTTTCATGTTTCCGGCCCAAAACATTATCCTGTCAGACCTTTTTAATTCTATTACTGCTTGAAGTTAGCAAACATTGCAAATGGGTCATTTGAATTAGAGCACAACAACAACACAAACACACTCATAACAGTTATACTGAAGATGTGCTGTTACAGTCTTTCCTCTTTTTATTTTCAAATTAATTTTATCTATATGCCCCTTTGAATTTATGTTCTACAGCCCACAGTTGGGTTTCTAATCCAAAATTTAAGAAACATTCTAGATTCCCTGATTCTAATTCAACCATCCTCTGCAAAAGTTTAGAAATCATCCCATTTTCCTTAGATTTTGCTTATCATTATTTCTAGACTTTAAGAATGTCTTTTGGATAGATTTTGATGACTTTTTCAGTTTTGTTCTATTTTCAGAGGAATGTTTATTAAGCTACCAAACGTTGACCTAATATTTCAGATGTAAAAGGTTCAGATGAACCAGTGTTATGAACAAAACTTAACTAAGAATCTGTTTTAAATGTGATTTTAGGTACTTAATAGAAGCTTTTCTCAAATACATACATTTTTGATTCATCCATAAATAACACCAACGGTGATCCCCAGAAAGCTTTAGGCTGGAAACCTTGATGATGCATCTCTCCTGTTTTGGCTCATTCCTGGAATATTCCTTGTTTCTTTATTCAGATCTGATTATTTTAGGCCTGACTCTTGTTTTTTTCACTTGTCCACTTTTCTCACTGTTTAAACTGCACATTAAGCTGCCATGGGCTGGTGAAAATGTGTGAAAAAGCATCAAAGTCTGAAGAAGAAACTTGTAAAGTTCTTCAGAAAGCCTGAAAAACAAAGATCCCCTTATACAATTATAGGAGGTGTTTTAAAACTTTGACAAAATACTATATATTTAGTTTTAATTACTTTTTAATAATCTTGTTAGCATTTAGTGTTTTATGTACGTTTTGTTTGAACGTTTCACGATTTCCTGCTTCAGCAACACCTTGAGTCTGTTAAAGTTATTCTATTCCTCCTCCTCTTTTTGAAACGTGACAGATTAGCAGATTTAACTGTAACTGTAGCCGTCATCCTTTATACATCAACCTCTGAGGGGTCCAAGTTACTCTTATTTCACTCACACAGACACACACACACACACACACACACACACACACACACACACACACACACACACACACACTGAGTGCTCATTCAGTCCCAGATCAAAGCCTTACCACTTGCAGCAGAAGTACAGAGCTCCAGACAGACCGATCATCAGCAGAATCACACAGAAAATGATGATGATGATCTGCTCTTCAGCCAGAGGCTGAATAACAAACTCCGGGGTGTTGCACCTGGGCCCGTAGAAGCCCCTCTCACACCTGAAACACAAACAGAGGTGTGAATGATGCACACACACACAGAGAGAGAGAGAGACTTGAACCTACTTGCAGTGGTGTTCGTTCAGGTCCACCAGCAGCATGCACTTCCCATTGTTCAGACAGTAGTGGTCAAACGAGCTGTCACAGCTCACAGAGGACCGCTTCATCACAGGGTGGCGCTCTTCTCCCTCTGCTGAAACACCTGCAGCAGAAACTTTTAGGAGAAACATTTATCAGCTCATTAGCATTTATACAAGTCACACAGAACATCATGACTGCCAAACTGAAACATCTCTAAGTGTCTTTAAATGCTTCAGTTAACAGATTACATGTCAGTTTAACTGGCCAAAGCTTTGTTTTTGGGGAGTGTGCATTTTACAGTAAAAATGTCACCTTGCTATTTTTGGTTAGAACCCCCATAACTAATAATTATTTGTTTAAAGTTTGTTCTTAAATGAAATAATTAAAGATGAAAATGTAATTTAATAGCTCCTAAATGTCCCTCTTTGATATATTCTAGCAAACGGTTCACTTTGTTGGATAAACATTTAATTCATGAAAATGTTATATCTGGTGTTAACAAGACCCTACCTATGCCCTCATCTTGCATTATAATGATGTATTCTGTTCAACTTGGATCTTTTTGTATTAAACAGAGAAATTTGGTTCCATTTTTTAAAATCAGATTATGGACCATACCCGTGTTATTCAGTTTTTACATGGCCTATGTCACAATTAGCCAGTTAATCAGTCAATCATTGAATGTTGCAATTAACTACTAAACAAGTTATTTTTAAATTAAAGGGTGCATGTAAAACAGAACTTTTCTAACAACTGGCGATTCGAATACCATGATATCACCCCTATACCTAAAACAATAGCTAGCATTCATTTAATATAGCATAACATTGTTTTTAGATGGTAAAAACTACAGGGCTAAACATTGCCCTTCAAGTTGGAAAACCAGAAGGATTTTGTATTGTTGCACTCAGTGACCAGGCTAATTACAGTTAGCCGTTAGCATCAGCGGTCAAACATGTTCAGTGTTAGTAGTTGGACAGTTCTGTGTCTGAAAAAATACAAACCAAAAGAAGCAAAAATAAAAAGTTTATCACTACTAGCTATCACTCCTTTTTAATGCACAAGGTAGCCATATTGGATTCAGTTGAACTTTGGGGTGCATTCCTGTTTATTTTTTCAAATTGGAACTGAGAAATATCTGAATGCACCATTAAAGGCAGTAGCCAGGTAAACAATGTAGCTTTTAAAAATTTTTTAAAGCCTCTTAACAACGTTCCAACATAGTATAGCCATAAATATATTGTGGAGATTAAAAAAAACCCGAAAGAAATCAATAAAGTGGTTGTCTCACAGTTCTCTAAAAACTTCAGCCAATCCTATCGTTCGGACCGAACGATAGGATTGGACAATCCAGCTGTCTGTCTGCCGCATTTCCGCGCTGCTTGGATCCACTAATAATCCGCCCGGACACATTTTCCGTCTGAACATCCCGGAAGTGAAAGGAGGACAGAATTAGCGAATTAGCTGTCGGTTAGAGCTTCCATTTTAAGATGAAAATACCAGAGTCCCCCCAAAAACACATTTTCAGCCTAGCAGAAAACTAAAATCGTTTGGAGGTGAAAAGAGGAAAAGCTAAGGGGAACATTTCTACGGCTGAAGTTAGACTCTGCATTGTTATCGTCGCAAAACAGTGTCCCATGTCCGTGGGGAGGCTGGCTTATGGATTTTACCCGACGGGAGGGGTGAGTGCATCGAGTCGTGTTTCTGTAAACTAGCTAGCGAGACCTCGTTTGTTTACCTGGCTACTGAGTATGGCTTTAAACCTAATCAAGTAGTTTGGGCACTCAGTCCCAGCTAAATGCATAAATCAAAGCAAAAGTCTGTAAAAATCATGAATATTAATTACAGGTAATAAAATTATGAACTCAAAAGAGGAAACAACATGAATCCACTTGGAGCTACAGGTTGATTAACTTAAACCTCCATCAGCCCTTTAATGAACTCCTACATATTTTATTATGGTATATGTTTGAATTTTTAAGATTTATAATTAAATAAAAGTAAACAAGACATAATTTCTTTAGTTTTGAAAATGTTTCTCCTCATTTAAATGTCTTCTTTGACTCACACTGTCACACTTTAGTAGAGTCACGTAGACTCCCCTCCTGTGAAGCATTGGGTCCATATGTCACTATAGTGAAATGTTTATCAAAACCACCAGCATGTCAAATATGGGCTGCATGGTGACACAGGTGGTAGCACTGTTGCCTCACAGCAAGAAGGTTGCAGGTTCAAATCCCAGCTACGGTTTTTCTGTGTGGAGTTAGCATGTTGTTCTGGTTTACCCCATAGCTCACAACATGCCTGATAGGTTATTTGTGTACGTGACCTTAGATACAAGCGTCTGTTAAGTGAATAAGTAATGTGGCCATTGGTCTCAGAACTGGAGAAAATTTTCAGATGAGGCAAAATTTTTTCAAGTAACAAGAAGGAAAGTTCTGTTGTCAATCATTTAAACACTTAGGGTGTGTGACGCAGTGTGTGTGTGTGTGTGTGTGATCTTGCAGTGTAAAACATTGAGTGGTAAGACTAGAGAAGTTATAGAAATGTTGTCAGTTTACCATGAAACTAAATAATGACTTCAAAAACTGACTTATGTCTCATTGTACTGATATTTAGTCTAAAAGATTTTTAAAATCTATATCATCTAAAGCAGAAACTGATTTTCTAATCTAAACTTTTTAAATACCTTGAGACAGAGAAGATCCTTTCAGTCTGGGTGAAAAACTCTTGGTTGACACATTTGGCCAAATCAGCATAACACCTGTTGAATGAAAAAATACACAATTATTAATCACTCTTTATAAGTGAAACACTATTTTCACATTGATTACCTAAATACACTCATTATTACATTTACACATCAATCCTATTTTTAAAAATGAAGAACTTTAGGGGTTTGACTTGTAGAAATGGAAGCAAACCAAAAATGAAAAGCAGGAAAACTACAAGTTTTGTGTTTTGTCAGTTTTATCCAAACAATAAATTTGTTTATTCTATCTAAAATACTGAATTCAGAACTTTATTTTTCTGACAGTTTAGGCAGACAGTACTACAAATCTGAATGCCTCTCTAGAGTAGATAGTCCTCCTGTAGAATAGTTAACTTTGAATTTATAGGATGACAAACTGCATCTGGATTGGGTAACTGAGGACAGGCAGAGACACAGCAGACAGAAGGTGGAAGGCAGAAGAATACTGTTTTTTAGTAATGCCAAAATGGGAACTTACATTTATGTCCTTAAAACCCACTTTACTTCAAGCAAATTACATTTTCTTTTGTAAAGATGAACATTTCTGTTTTTTAAATGAAATTAGCAACATGATTTATTGCCTGCCTAAAGAAGGAAGGAAGATATTTTCTTGATTAGACCACAACGATCATGTTTTATGGTTTTGTTTATATAGGGCACCTCACTAACATTAAGGAAAAATCCAGAAGTAATAAACTTGATTAAGAAATAAAAACCCAGCTCTGAATGAAAATGCTGCGGTCCCCTCCAGCTGCAGGATGTGACGTGGATCAGCACGCATCGCCCGGCCGACATGCCTGTACCAACCTGCACAACTTTTATAATGAGGACGCCCACATTCCAGCAGGAAGGACAGGAAAACACTTGAACCTCTGTGCAAGATGGCTATGAATCTGCCAATACTTGTAAAAAAAAAAAAAGTAGTTTTCTTGTAGTTTTGTGACATTTCTGATGTAGCAGTTGTAAAATGCTTAGAATTTAGCGATGAAGCAACTTTTTCTGCATCACTGATGCATCATCAGTCAGTCCGGTTAGATCAGAAACCAGTGACTCACTCTGAAGTTACCACCTCACTTCCAGGGTTCTCACACATTTTTCCAGACTCACATTTTCAGATTTTTTGATCAATCTTTGGTCAGTTTCCAGCAATTCTTCTCTATGCATCAGATTTATAACAGCTTTATGTAGAAACACCAATTATCTGCATTTTAATTACAATAAAGAAACATTATAACCTTTAGTTAAAATGTTTAATTCAATTAAAATGTTTTAGAATATCTGAATCAGCTTTCTTATAATTTAAAGAACTTAAAGTGACAAATGAGAAAATCATCTAAGTGTTGTTGCATCTCTAATAGATGCAGACATATTTTACAAGTGACTCAAGGAGAGTTATCTAAACTAATCTGACCTAAACAATTAAAAGTAAAAGTGTTCATTACAAACTGACCAGTTGTGATAATGACTCATTTAGTGATCTTAATAAGATCATTCTTATGTTGTATGCCCTGTTTATGCATCTTGATTTGATGCAGTTTATTACAAAGAAAAAGTTTAATATTCTTTTGTAGTTTTTTGCAAGGTTTGAAAGTATTTACTTGAGAAAAGTTAAATAATCCACATGATGCAGCTACTTGTCTTACTATAGAGGCATTTAATGAACTCATAAAGGTTGATATATGCAACATAATGTTTGCTTAATGAAAATATTGAAGCAAAAGTAATAAAAACTCAAGAGATTTCTTAATGATTTAACTGTCCATTTAGTCTTTATGCAATAAAATCTCAGCTCCAGCTACAAAATAAGTAAATATATTTTCCACACCTTTAAATGGTTTAGGTTATGCAACCAGAAGTCAGCTATATCAAGTGCTTTCAAATGAAAATCAAAGAGCCATTAAAGCTGTGAAATGACTTACATTCAACAAATAATTGTGGAACTTCAAAGCATTTTTAACTTCATGACCATCCCACATAATTCCTCCACCATGTTCTAACTTGCCTGCCATCCCCAACCATGAACAATAGCTCACCTGATAATTCTAACTTCAACCTTTAATCGGATATAAACGCAGACCTTACCGATGAGTGAGAGGAGCGCCGAGGTTTTGATGTTCCACATTTCAGGAGGCTCTTCAGACTGCAGCAGCAACCCGTCTGGATCACACAGACACTTCCGACTTGTCCAAGAAGACCATTAAAGGTGCGGGCTGAACCCATGTGGGCTCAGTCTTGAGGTGTGGGTGTGGTGACAGACTCCTGATTTAGATCATTTCACTCTTCAAAGGGCTAAAGAGGAAACACAGATCCACACAAGAACCAGTTTCCAAAATAATGAAGGCTGGTGACGATGTGTCATGAGTTCCTCCCTGATGGTTTTTCTCACTTTTTTTTTCTTTCCTCAGTAGGCTGAAGGTCAGGCCTTTAGTCTCTACTATAAACAGCAGCTGAGAAAGAATGCAAATTTCAGCCACTAAAAGTAAAATCGGAGCAGATTTCATTGAGTCAAACAAATTATAAAAGAGGATATTTTCAACTATAAAGCAGCAAAATGTTCCTTTTAGAATGCTAGTCAGCATACAAAACCTAAAGTTATAGGTTTTATGTTCAAATATGGAGTTTATTGGATCCATTAAAACACAGAAAAACTCATGATTAGCATCACAGAGAGGCTCCATGTATCGTCACTTAGATCTGAAACGTGGTGTTAACATGTTGTTTAATCAGATTTTTGGGGAGCTTTTTCAGGGTTTATTTGTGGATTATCCTTTTAAACATTCATAAGTAAAAATCAAACAATTCTTAACCAACAGTGGAGCTAATGTGGTGAACCAGACTATATGTTATAGAGCAGAACTGAAATCTATACACTATAGAGCTAATGTGATGTTCATTAGGATTCTAATAATAACTGAAAGGATTGTTTTCAAATTAATTCAGACAACACATGTATTCTTTATTTTATAAATTTATTATTACATTTTAAATAAAATGAAAACTAAATAACTTAATCAATACAGCATTACAATAAATAGATATAAAATGTTAATGTGCTATAAAGGACAATATTTTACTAATATCTAACACTTTTTACAGTCATTTGTGTTTTCAGTTCTTCACAAGGCTTTTTAACGTGTTCATACTGTTTTCCACATTTTGAATGAGTACAATATAACAATTTTCCATGAAGTTATTGACGATGAGGAGGAGCTGAAGAGGATCACACTGTGATCTCAGACGGTGCTGGTTTTATCAACGGTGTTGAATTCACACATCTGGAAAGAAACAAACATCAGGATTTATTATTTACAGTTTGATTCAATTCAAGTCGTTTCATTTATAAAGCACCAGTTCACCATGTCCAGATTTAATGAATATCTTCTAAATTAAATCCTAAACCAAAAATCTACAAAAAAAAGTTTAATTTTATAATTTTTCACCTCTTGTAGGCGAAACAGTAGATGAGGATTGCCAGAAAGACGACGACCATGAAAGCGCCAAAGATGATGCCGATCATCGGCTCCATGTTGTTCAAAGTGTAGGTTTTAACGCTGTAGAACTCACAGCGCATCCCTCCGTACGGCTCTTTGCAGCTGCAGAACAGAGAACAGGATCTGAGAACATTCCAAAAGCAAACACGAACCAACATGTAGGAAAAGGAAAACGTTGTCCTGATCTTATCGGATAGGGGTTTAAATAATCCACGTGAAGCTTACTTGCAGAAAGGCCTGTCGTTGTCTTGGGGGTGTATGCAGACGCCGCCGTTCAGACAGTATTCTGAGTGATTTCTATTACATCTCCTGTGGGACTGATGGAACTCGGGCTCCTCCGTGGTGCCTGCAGAGAAACAGGGTGGGAATTATTACATTTAACATCAAATAAGAATCAATAATACATGCAGCCAATCAAATAATCAATCTATTCTTTATAAAACAGAAACTTAAATTGTACGTTTTGTCAGGAAATCTGGATTTTTTGTGTTTTTTTAAAGCTAAACTAATGCTGATCTTTCCAGAGACATTGATCAAGTGAAAACACTTACTGCGCATCGTCAGAGAGGAATTTGTGGCAGGAGGTGCTTCACTGGTCAGAGAACGTTCAGTCAATACTTCAGATAGTCCTGCTGTGGTCAGCAGGAGCAGAGTTACCACTGTGGAGATTAGGGCTGGAAAAAAACAGAAGGAAACATCAGAAGATGTTTACAAAGTTTTTAGTCTTACATACAGCTGGAAATATTCGGAATAAAACTGCTTCAAACTTTTAAAAAGCTCATATTTTTCTACTTTTATGCATCAAAACACAACATTTCATTTATTTATTATTCTTTGATTATGATAGAAAGATACAATTAACTTAAAAAATTGTCCTAAAACACAATATTACAATTTTACAGACTTAACTAAAAACTCACCTTTCTCCAGGTTTGTCCGTTTTTGTGTAAACATGTTGTCTCCTGTCAGAGTGACGTTTTCTCCTTATCGCCTTCTGCTTACTCAGACTGACTGTCAGCTTATATAACAAGCTCTAACCGCTGAAACTGGCCCCAGCCAATCAGAAACGTGCTTTAAAAAAATAAAAAGAAGGGAGAGTGAGAAAGAGACAGGGAGGAATTTTCTTGAGAGAATCCACCTGTCTCACCTCTATTTGGACAGACTCTCAGCATGCAGGAACAAAATCAAAGGATTGATGGATGGTGCTGGTGGCAGAGTCACGTGATCACACAAGGCCTTCATAATTGTGACTTTTTTCTCACTAACAACCTACGCAGGCATATGAGCAGAGTGAGACTTAAACTCAAATATGCACTTTTAGTTTGATGATTTCAAATGTTTCTTTTTTTCTTCACAAAGCTGATGGTAAACAACTTGTGTATGCCTTAAAGATTGTATAGTTGCTACATTTGTTGACAAAAAAAATGTAAGGAAATGTGTAAAATTTCACTTGGAATCTCATTGATTTGTTATGTTTGTGGTCAGATGGGACATATGACGTAAGAGCAAATTGCAACAGGTTTTTGTCAATTTTCTTGCCACAATTTTGTCCTAATGTGCCTTTGTTATGTCTCAATGTACCACTAACCATTTCATTATGATGGTCAGCAATCCTTCTCAAAGCTGTCTCACATTTCTCACACTTTCTTGCTCATAGAAACCTAAATTTGGGAAATTTGAGAGATTTCTAAAAAATAAATAAATAAAATCCTTGCAAGTGTTTACAATTTGTCATGATCAGTCACAGTGCAAGTGGACATTTGGAGTAAAATGTGTTGTTCATATGCGCCTGTGCATTAGTGACCTAATAAATAAAGCTTTAGTTTTTAGTTTAAAATGTTTTAACTGCAAAGTTGAAGATGTTTGAGTTATACATTCTTTTATCTTGCCTAAAGATGCACTAAGAATGTATGCATATTTGAGGACACTGAGGGCCAGAGACACCTGGAACCTAACATGACTTCAAAGAACCATTAATATTATATAAAGCTGGGAATAAATTGAGAAATACAATATATAGGTTTATACTTTTACCTGCTCCTTTTTAACAGGTTATAGAAGGAAATGGAATTTGAAATGTTTATTTTATTTTACATATTTGGGGGAAAAAACTCAAATTTCTCTACTGTGCTTTTAACAAATGTCATGAAAATGCAGAAATCATAAATGTATACAGAACATTCAAATGGCATAGGCACATATTTATTTTATATAAGGCATTTGATATTCTGGGTTTTGTTTAAATCCATCACTTTTTATTAGAAAAACTACTAATCTAAATTTTGAATACACTCTGACATTAACAAACATACCAGGTATTTCCCCAGCAGGCATGAAGTCTTGAACTCATAAACTGTGGTGGTACATTTTTTGGCAGAACGGCCTGTATTTGTGTGTTTGCTGGAAACAAATCTACTATTGTATGCCACATTCTCAGTTTGACGTTCGGTGGAAGGTGTGTGCAGAATTTAATGCATCAGTTCATTTCTGGCAGCAGTCACAGTGTTTTTCATAAGCATGACTACATACACCGGACCCACACCTCTCTGAGAACAGAAGTGATGAAACCTCCTCAACTTCTGTAAACAAATCAGAAATATGGCTCTGAGTTAAGCAATCCTCATCATTTGCCCAAAGAATTTAGCTGATTTGAAGAAAACAACCGTTTATCTCTGCTGAGTAGCAGATTTGCGAAAAAGGATAATAATTTTATGTACGAGCTCCTGAAAAAGGATTAGGAATAGATTGTATTTTCTGAATTAAACAACCCTGATGAGCTGGACTTTCCTTTTTTGCACCTTTTTTCCACCTCATCTGCAGCAATCAGTTCACTTAGGAACAAGCATATTTTTAAAAATGACCAAAAAATGAGGAGCATCTTTAGAAGTAATTATTTTTCCACTTAAACTTAAAACAAAATAGTACCTCAGAACTAATTTGAAGAAAATTAGTGATGCTTTTCAGCTACTTTTGGTGTCACAGTTTTTGGAGTAAAACCACGATATATGCCTTCTTCACCTCAGACTCAAAGCCTTCAATCAAAACACCTTTAAAAAGTTAAAGCATCAGATTTCTTGGTTTTTTTTTTAACTGTTCTTTTTAAAAACTGGCTGCAGGACTTATTAGATTGAGATTCCTTTGACTGTGATTCTAAAATCTTTCTGCTTGGAAATTTTAAATTGGTTCCTGCTGTGCATGTGTGGATGATTGTTTGTTGTAACTCTGTGATGGACTGGTGACCTGTCCAGGTGTAGCCCCGCCCCTTAACTGTAACCACTGGAGATGGCTCCCCCTGCAACCCCACACAAAAACAAGTGGGTATAGATAATGGATGGATGGATGCTGTAAAGGAAAGAAAAAAGCTGAATATTTTGTCTTCAGCCTATATAGCAATTCACTGCTATTTAGTTGTTTTTAAGAAAAAGCTTAAATATTCCCAGAACAGCTTTTCTTTTGCGAAGAAAAAGCCAGTTTAACACAAAATGAAGCTCAACCTTACACCGTCTAGCATCAAATTACAAAAAGTGTCTCACGGCGACAGGTGGTTTCACATTCCAGCCCCTTCAACTCACTTCTGTTTGGCAACAAAAGTAGTAAGTCGAAACCAGGAGTTGTCCAGAATGCACAGATTTAGAGGGAAATTTCCATGTTGATCATACAGATTCTAAGAAGATGTTTTCAAATGAGGACTGGTAAGTCATTTTCACAATCTCTGCTTGTTTCTGCAATACCAGGCTGCATCATTTGATTTATCTCCGATCCAACATTATGCAAACTAATCTGACACTGCTGTGGGTGAAATTACCTAATAATAAAATAAAGAACTTGGCAACGCAGACTTCTGGGATCATTTGTTTAACTCTGCATACATGTTACTAGATTTTTGTTGCGTCTATTTCAGTTATCAAGTGTCTGTTATAATAATTTAGCAGGCAACAACATTTAAAGGTGTGTGATTGAATAAATCCTTCTTTAGTGATTTTGTGACATTTATAGACTAAACTGAGATATTACTTTTACCCCTAAAGCTAACGATCAAAGGAGGTGCCGACCGATTCTCAAACTTTGGATCCAAGAGGAGCATCTTGGCTTTCATCCAGTTGTGGAAGAGAGGACCAGATCTTCACCCTATGGAGCTGCTGAAGGGGGTCATGGGCGTCAGGTTGTCCAGTTTGTGTGTGTTTTGTGGATTAGGAGCAGGTTTTGAGTTGTGTCCTCTGAGGGATTCTGTGGTGGGCCTTCAGTCCCTGTACAACCAAAGAGTCTGATGTGTGAACCTCAGGCCTCATATTTGACAATGACCTTCAGGATGCACTGGATCAATCTACAGCCGAGTGTGAAGCTGCCAGAATCAGCTCCTCCAATCTGAAACCATAGTTCCCATCAAGAAAAAAATGGAATGCTTCCCCCAAGTTAGGAGTGCGTTTTTGTCCCAGTTGTAGGAGCATCTTGGTGTCTTGCTTGTAAATGATGATTGAACAGTGAGATGGACTGATGGATGTGGACTCAGTCTTGCAGTAATAAGGGTGCTGCTCCAAACTGCTGTGGCAGAGAAGGAGCTGAGAGGAAAGACAAAGCTCTAGATTTACTGTTTATGTTCCAACCCTCATCTGTGACCATGGAATTGTGATCAAAGGCAGATGATCCTGGATATAAGTGGCTCAAACGGGGCTCGGGTCTATTTTAATGCAGGTGCATTCCTCCACAGTCTCCCCAGTCCTACTAAAATATTGATCTTGATGGAAAACTCCCAACAGAAACTGAAAATGACGCCTTGTCAGGGCTTTTCTCGAAACTGTGCAGCTTCAACATTTAAGGAAAATTACTCTGTCATTAGTGAACTGAGTCAAGTTACAGGTGTTGAACAAAAAAGACAAGTGCTGGGACAATACGAAAAAACGGAAGGAGCGACAAGTCAGAGCACATCAAATCCACGGGTCGCATTCCTCTGCGCTGTAGTGACATAAATCTGTTTGCAAAGTCTTATTGTGGGAATCTGACCTTTTCCTTGTGTCATTAAAACACATTTAGAAAACAGAACCGGTAGACCAGATCAGACCAGTTCCTACCAGGTCTATAAAATTACTGCTTTACATTGGATCACATTTGAATGCTTTGTTTTTCCAGCTTTCAAGGAAGAGTCTCCAAAATCACTTCACTTAAACAGTAAAAGATTTTTAAAAGTGGAGTTTAACTTGTATCATTTGGGGATTTATTTTGGAATTGTGGCAATGAAGTGTAGCTAATGCATGTTAATGAAAAACACAGCTGTCAGATAAAGCCTTAATCCACAACTGACTTTGTAAATAAAGGCTTTATTGTGATAAATGTTGCTTGAGGGACCCTGATGGTAACTAGAACACATTCTGCTCTTGTTTACCACTTCAGAACTTTTCACATACGTCAAATTCACCTTAGGTCTGTACAGGTTTACAGGCCAAACAGACTGATCCATCATGCATACTGACATCCTAATGGAGGAAAACATGGAGTTTCAGCATTTTACCACAGAAAACTCAAGGAGTTCAGCTACTGTTTATGTTGGTTGTAGAAAACAGCTTTTGTTTTTCATCCACCTCAAGATTTAAAGTGAGAATTCACGTATTTTGAATTTAGGTTCTGTGGAAAGATTATGACCAATTAACATATCAGCTGTAGGAGATTTAAATTATTTTATTTTTGGAGAAACACAAATAAGCCCTGAATAGAGAAGCTAACAACCAACCACAGTGGGGCCAGTTAAAATGTCTTAAAACAATTACAATCTCAAATATTTCATAACACTTTATGCAAATGCTATTTTGACCTTTACATTGGTATAAACTTTTTATTTCATTTATTTCATATACACACACATACACACACACAATTCTAGCCACTAGTGTATATATCATCCCAGTATGCTAACTTTCATAGCCACACAAATCCATGTAAACAAACATAAAGGGAAATTAATGATGGTGTAAAAGTGTCTTTAA
The DNA here is from genome assembly GCA_006937965.1 of Callopanchax toddi. Classification (NCBI taxonomy): domain Eukaryota; kingdom Metazoa; phylum Chordata; class Actinopteri; order Cyprinodontiformes; family Nothobranchiidae; genus Callopanchax; species Callopanchax toddi. Next base: position 2,365,623 of record SSNR01000050.1, on the reverse strand, counting down.
AAAGCATTTTGACAAACTGCTATGAAACTTTCACAGATTTATTTTAAAATGCAACTAGCCCGACTCAGACTAACCAATAAGTCATCTGTCGGGTCAGAACTCATCTGTTACTCCAGACTGTGGTGCATCAACAGGGAATATGCTCATTGTTCATAACCTCTACACAGAAACGCACTTCAAAAGGTCTGAACCACCCCTTTAACAACGATAAAGAATGTGTCTGCAGGCTATTCCAAATTTGCAGTGGTTAAATTTAGAACTGCTGATGTCACAATCAGGTAAACATGTATGTTAGGGAGTCACCAATTTTAAAAAGGTGTGTGAACATTGGGAAAGCCTGTTTATGATGACGTGGGAGGCAAAACGAACATAAAGGTCACCAGGCAGCAGGGCTCTCTGCAAGAGAAGCTGTTATGGTTTTTTATTCTGTTTTTACATTTAATTACACAGGATGTGGCAAATAACAAAATCACAAGTGAAGAAACTAATTTTGCAGCCACTTAAAAAGTCAAGTAGCCACTTTGGTCAAATCTCACTTGATCTGTTACCAACTTGACTGTGTAGTGAATGACTGCAGCTACCAAGTCAAAGTTTAGCTGAATATCTAAAAAACAAAAACAAAAAAAACTGATTCTATCTTGTGTCTTGTTATAATAAATTGATTTATAATTTTAATCCCACAACTCCAGTTTCCTTGGGCAATAATGTACCTGCGTGCTTTAATGACTTCCTGCTCATCACATTAGCGGGGTTGATCATTACCCGATCTGCCACACATCTATTTGTGTGGTTCCTGAGATATTTTGCTAAAACACACACACACAGGTGAAAGTTTTGCATTTTTGATGCAGGAAATCCTTATTAAAACACGCTGAAAAGGGAAACACATATTCATGACAGTGATTAACGTCAGCACACCCACACTAACTGTCAGGTGTCTGGAGTTTCACCTGATGTGGGCGTGAAGGCAGGAAAAACCGCGAGCTGGCTGCATCCAAAGTTTCAAAGTTCAAACTGGAATTTTATTCATTGCTTCATTTGATCAGGTTTGCGCCACATAAACAAGTTCCTGCAGAGATTATGTGTTATCAGACGCCTGCGTTACCCAGAGACAGCCAGAAAAAACATGCAGAGTATAATGGGTAGAATGGAAAACTGAAACACTTGTTTTTGTAGAGGTGATAAATGAATTTATCTATGAAATTACCCCTTATGAACTCTGACCTTTAGTTCTATCCATAGATTTTCTATAGGATTCAGGTCAGGAGATTGGCTAGGCTGTTCTAGCAGGTTTTTTCTTTCTCTGAAACCAGTTGAATTTCCTTGGCTGTGTCATCTGCACCATCCTCTTTTCATTGTCATCATCCTGGTAGATGCAGCAGATTTTTATCCAGAACATCTTGCTACATTTTCCCATTCATCCTTCCTTTGACTACACAAAATCAGCCAGAGCTGTATGCTGAAAAACGGCTCTACACCCTGATGTTCCCACCTTCAAACTTCACTGTTGGTTTGGTGTTTTGGGGCTGATGATATGTAGTGCCCTTTGACCTCTAAACATGGTGTGTGTACCAATATTTCATGGGTTTTGTCTAATTGTTGCTTAGCAAACTTTAAACATGCTTCAACCTGCTTTTTCTTCAGCAACAGAGTCTTGTGTGAACTACAGGCAATGGAGGATTACTTCATGTTTTCTTTGAATCAATTCCACATGCTAATTCCAGGCCCTTCTGATTCTCTCTACTAGAGGTTATTGGTTGTTGGACAAATCATCTGAATATCCAGTGGAGCACCAGTTTGTGATGAAATGATGTTCTTTCTACTTCCTGTCCCCAACAGAGCTCACTGGAACCTTCAGTAGTTTAGAACGTTTTCAGTAACCAGTGCCATCAGGATAATGGGTTTGAAACAGTAGCAATTTGCACCAAGTAGAAGAATTGTTTTCTATTTACTGACAGATTCCAGCTGGTATCAGGACTTTCCATGCTTTTTTGCACCTTCCTTTCTTCATGTGTTCAATCCTTTGTTCCTGTCATTCAGATTTATTACTCATAACCTAATACTGTATAGTCTGATTTCTTTGCATGTGTGGATTAGATGGGTTGTTATTGACACAAGAGAACTTTGAAATATATTTACTTTAAAAATTGTTGATTTGTTACCGCTGTTCATCTTTTTCATTTATCATCAATTCTCCTCCTGCATCCAGGTAGGTTGTCCACAGTCCAGTGGACCTTAAACTTCTAAATAATCTGTCCAACTGTAGTCAACTTTACCTTTAACATGCTGGTCATTAATTGTCTTTTAAACCTCCTGAGGATACATTCTCCTTAATTATCTACGATCCACGATACCAAACAGCTCTGTGACCACTTTTCTCCCTTGAAATAATCAGATTGGCTGATTACAAGATTGAGACTCCTTAGTTCAACATGTTTCTATGTCCTTGTTATTTTTAGTCTTTTTAGAGGTTGTATCTTGCTTTTCCAGGCCAGCTTCATTAGTTTGTTTGTTTTTAATGATCTTTCTTGAAGCAATGTTTGATTTTCATTAGCTGATTTGGTCAGTTTCAGTTATTTTAGTGGCCACTGGGGGGGGTTGCATTTTAACAGAGAGTACCAGCAATTTTATGTTTGAATACAAAGCTTAATAATCTTGTTTTTTACTTAAATGACCCCAAAGAAAACTTTTTCCAGTTTTTCTCTTGATTAAAGGTTTAAAGATGAATTAAACAGTTCATTGAGGAGAACAGCTGCTCTCCACAGAAAGCTTGGCGAGAACAGCTGCTCTCCACAGAAAGCTTGGCGTCTAATTATTCTGTAACATTACTGAACTTCAACACATGAAGGGAATCTTGTTGCTTAATTCAAGCAGCCAACAAGATATAACTTGATAAGAAATCCAACTCTTCCTTCCTTCATCCATAAAAGGTGTTGGTCCACTTCCAAGTGCTGCACAATCCTAAAAGTTTGGTCCCATGCAATTCTTCACACTCCCTTTTCTGAGGCAGCGTGACATGCTCCAGCATTTTGTGTTTGTTTGATGAAATGGGCGAGGACTCGTTGAAGCCTACATTCACATCCTGACAAAAGTTCAAATCTTTTCAGGGGAAATCAGGATGGAGCAATCTTAATTTCCTTTGAAGATCACCATTCCAACAGTTTTATAGTGTTGACTCATTATATCAATAACAGATTTTAAAAAATATGTGCACACACACACACAAACATAGTTTACCTCTAGGGCATTTGGTTGCAGCAAACATTCAACAGGCATTCCTACATATTTGGAACAACCAGCACATTCTTTCCCACGTCTCAATGTCTGCAAAAAAAGATGTGTTTTCAGGGGTAAATATGACTTTATTTTTTTAAACATTGCTTTTAAACTCATCTACAGATAATGGCTCCTCTAACTTTTTTTTTTTTTTTTTTGCAAGTTGCTCACACTGGGAAACATGGATGTTTATTCAGCTAAATAGCCACCTGCTGCAGTGGTGACATAAATCCACAACATAGGGCTGAACTGTGACACTGTTGATAAACAATGTTTTGCTACAATATTTACATCATCAGTGGGTCAAGAATTTGAACACCATGAAGGGGTGGTGAACCTGGGAAACATGCACCCTCTAGTGGCTCAATATAAGAAAAATCACAAGATAATAAGGGAAATGAAACTGGAAATCGGAAGTTTTTGCTGCACAAAGTTACAGAAACAAAACCGCTTTATTACATGAATCGCAATTAAGGACATTGCAAATGCTTTTTAGGTGAGAGGAATCAGATTTTCAGCTTGACTGGCTTAATGAGTGACAGAAAAATCACCTAAACATCTTGTGTTTTATGATTAGTGAATGCAGCATAGATCATTAGAATTCTATGCAAGATTGGGCAAGCTACTGAACCCCCATGCCTTTCAGGTCTCCCTTGGAGAAGAGACTCTTAAACTCTATGGGATATTACCTGAAAAAATAAGGAGCTAAAATAAAGAAGTTTTTTTCCATCAGTCTGTGGTGACAGGTGTATCGTTTTAGAGCAGCATCAGAGCCAGAGATGCCAGCAGAATAAAACCCTAACCCTAACCACTGACACTATAATAAGGAGCACCCAAATGGCAACAACCCTAAAGAACGCCTCAGTAAATCATTCAGAACATTGTCTTTTTCCCTGGATCTGTTAGAAGAATGTTCCATAGCTAAACATCTATACAGAACTAAAAATATTTTTTTAATTTTTTCATCAATTAACAGCACCTTGCTCGTCTCTATTGCACAAATCCTTTAAATATTTTATTATACTGTTAATACATGGTTTAGGTGTATTGTAGAATTATAATACTCTAAATTCTGATATTTTTATGCTCAGTTTGATCCGTTTTGCAAAATTTCTCTTATTTAATTTTGCAGACTAACTTTAATTATCTTTCTTGTAGTTTTTTTTTATGTCTGCCATTTGAATAATGTATCTATTGATAAGCCCCAATGAATGAGTCAAGATTTTCACAAAAATGCGGTATCACATTTAGTTGCTGCTTTCTGCCATAAAATACACACAAACAAACCAATCCAACTTATGAGGTTTTAAGGCAGTCCTCACAATCGCAGAGCAAAACGTTATGTTCTTCTATGGAGCAGTGTGCAACCTCTTTGTGTGTAAAAATCAGAAAATCATCCAGAAAGAGACCATGGCTTTAGTTTGGCACAGATGTATTTTATTATCTTTTCTTGGCAGATATTCTGGACTGTTTTGTAATGAACCAAAACTCTTTAGTAGAAAAAATAGTAATCTAAATTTTTAAAAACCAAAATCTGAAATAAATAAATAACTTAAATAAATAAATATGATACAAACACAGTACATATCAAGTAGGTTTCCCAGCAGACATGGAGCTTTGAATGTTGTGTTTCAGGTGAGTTTTTGTATGTCCTTTAATCTGTATAACGGTAATTAAAATGGAAGGTGTTTTTAATGCATCAGTGCATTTCTGGCAGCAGTCACAGTGTTTTTCATAAGCATGGCTACAGTCATCGGACCCACGCCTCCAGGAACAGGAGTGATGAAACCTGCCTTCTCCTTCACGCCTGTAAACAAATCAGAAACATGACTCTGAGATGAGGAACGCTCCTCATTTGATCATAAACAAACACAGCTGACTTAATATCAACTGTTTATCTCTAGAATTACAGAATTTCAGAAAAGAGAACAAACTTTATGCATCAGCAATTTAAAAAAAAAATTTTTTCTGAAGAAATTCTTCAAACATTTTTATTATTAATTTTTTTTAACCTTCATAGTCGACATCCCCGATGAGCCGGACTTTCCTGGTGTTCTGGTCCTGGATGCGGTTTATGCCCACATCAATGACCGCTGCGCCTTCTTTCACCATGTCAGCTGTGATCAGCCCAGGAACGCCTGAGGGCAGTTTGGTGGTGAAGTCTTTAACCAAATCAGAATCGGCAGAACGTTTCACTGGTTGTCTGTAATTACCTGCAGCTGCGATAACGATGTCAGCCAGGCTGGTGAGCTCTTTCAGCCGTTCCCTCGGGGTACACCTGTGAGTGATGGTCACTGTGGCATCACCTTAAAGGAACAGGATGCAGCTCTTTACAGCTTTTTTGGTTACGTTGACTGCTTAAAGCATTGTTTGCAATGTTACACTGAAGCGCTGATGGACACAACAAAGCGTTCCAGAGACTCTTCGTCCTTCCCAAGTTTTAACAGCAAAAACAATAAGAATTTGTCTGCAGTTGATTCTAAATCTTTAGTGGCTAAATTTAATGCTAACTTGTCTTTCTGGTGTCACAATCAGCAGGTAAACGTATACATTCCAGTCACCTCCTTCGAAGGGTGTGTTTAGAAAAGACGTTTTATGGGAGGAAAAACTAGCATCAGGATCACCAGGTAGCAGCTCCAAATTATCGGGCTGCCTGCAGGATAACCTGTATTTTATTTTATTTAGCTTCTATATTTGTTAATAACACAGGATGGGATGATTTGTAGAGATTTCTTTTACTTTTGTTAAAGATTTGCTGAGTAACAATGTCACACTTAATTGAAATAATTTTTAATGGATAAAAATAGTTGTCATTTTTAGAAATAACACAATAAAGACTCATTAAATTTAATAGGTATCCTGTAAAGTTTCCAACAGGAAACAGGGAGACGCATTCACATGGTGATCAATGTCAAACACCAACTGTCAGGCGTCTGGAGTTTCAACTGACGTAGGCGTAAAAGCAGGAAAGACCAGGAGCCGGCTGCATCAAACATTTAAAAGCTCACCCTGGAAGTTTACTCATCGCTTCATTTGAATCGGGTTACATCATAAAAACAAGTCCCTGCAGAGATTATGCGTTTCCAGGCGCCTGTGATACCCAAAAACGTCCAGAAAAAATGTCACGAAACCAACATCCAACTGAATTATGTGACTCAAGATTGTTTGATAAAAAAAAAACGATGTGTGAAATGGTTGAGGCTGCTACAGACTAGCTGTGTAGCATTTGCTTTTATTAAATTGACAAAGAAAAGCATCTTTAGCTTCTTTTAAAGAGACCACAGCTGTAAATTACATCTTGTTGCTTAATCCAATTAATCAAAAGATAATGAAATCTTTTTTCCTCTGAAAAAATGGATTGTTCCATCTCTTTCACTGAAAGTTTTTGACCTGTGCAGCTCTTTCACTCCCTTTTCTTTGTTAGCAAGCATCAGTAGTTTTTGTTTATTTGATGAAAAGGGCGAGAACTCGCTGAAGCCAACGTTATCGTTCGTATCCTGACAAACATTCAAAGCATCAAATATCCTTCAGAGAAAAACAGGATGTTGCAATCTTAACTTTCTTTTAAAAATCTACATCCATTTTGACATCGTTGACAAACATGGATCACACAAAAAAAAACCCACACACACCTTCTCTTACCTCCAGGGCGTTCATGGTTGCGATCAGTGTGCAGCAACATTGCGATGGGCATTCCTACATTTTTGGAGCGACCAGCAACCAACACATTCTTTCCCACGGTCTCAATGCCTGCAAGAAAACCAAAACATGTTTTCAGGGAAAACTTTGTTCCATAGGATTTTGCAAATTTATTTTAAAAATTTTATTACTCATTTTTTTAGGTTTTCTTGGGTTAGACTTAGTTCGTAGTACATTTTTGTATTTGGAGATAACAAGTTGGGTAAAGGTTAAAAAGAAAGAAAGAAAAGAAAAACAAATCAAGAAGGTTTGAAACTTTTTCAGGCGAACAAATACCTAAAAAAAACATTAGAAATACAAATAGTTTGGCAAAATGTTTAAACTCAAACACATCCTGCCAATAAGCAGTCTGAAACATCACTCTAAAGATCAACTCGTCAACCTTAGTCGACTTGTCATCAGAGTAGATTCAGGGTATCTGCAGGTTTAAGGAAGCCAAATTTAAGGCTTTTAAAGACCCTTTTTAAGGTTACTTTGATCAAATTTAAGACCTCACATTCACGGAATGGGAAAGGGGATTTGACCACTTTACAAATAGACTAAACCTTTGTTGGAACTGAAAGTGCAGAAAAAATAACAAACATCAAAATAATTGATCTGCATTATATCTTACGGAAGCGAATTGCCTTCACCTGAAAATAATAAAAAAGCTTTTTTTCTGAATTAACAAGATCATTTTTACAAAATAAAAACAGAAATAAGCTCTGTTTTACTGAATAATAACAGCCTTAAGTGACCTAGACCCTTGCAGTCCGGTGTGCTGCTGAGTTTTAAGCTTTGTGAGATTCCCCGTTTTATACTGGATCCTTGAAATACTAGAAATTTAAGACCTTTGGACACTGAATTTAAGGATTATTTATCATTTTTAATTATATTTAAGGCCTGAATGTTGGAAAAACAAATGTATGACCTTTTAAGGCTTTTTAAGGACCTGCGGAAACCCTGAGATTTTTAGAGGTTTCTGAAATTAAAATTTAAAAAAATCAGCAAAATATTTTACAGCATAAACTACAGACATAATGTTACTTATACAAGGAATTAATAAAATATTCATTTTATCATAAGAGCTCATTTCCAGCCATCTGATCTTTACTGCCCTCTAGAGGAAAATAGGTTTGAAACATACCCTAACTATACAGTAGTTGTTAAATATACAGAATGTTTACCTGCTCTTTTGATGATCTCCCAGACAGCTGCAGGTGTTGCAGGTACCATGGATCTCTGATCCAGACACAACTTTCCAATATTCACTATGTGGAAACCATCAACATCTTTCTCTGGAGCGATGGCGTTGCATACAGCTCGCTCATTGATGTGATCTAAAGGAAGCAAAAGCCAGAAAAGATGCTCGTTGATATTAGGTGTGATCAGAAATGATACACATTGCACTATTCGTTGCTTTTTTTCATATCATATGTGACCTATTCATTGAAAAAATATGAAAATTTCAGTTATTTTTTAATATTTTATCTTGTAACCAAGTAAAAAGTAATATTCACTGACAATGTTTTCCAGAAGTGTTCTTGTTTAAAAAAAAAGATCTTTATTTTATAAACACTGTGATGCTTAGGGACCCAAAAATCATAAATATTCCAAATTACTTTTCATCATTCCACCTTGTCCCAAATTATTATTAAAAATCACTGTAAAGAAAAATCTAAGTGGACTGATTGGTATCAAAAAGGAAAATGTAATCTATAGTGTGAAATCTTTGTGTACCTGGAAGTGGCAGCTGCACCAAAAGGCCACTGACCCTCCAATCACGATTCATTTTGTCGATCAACTCCAGCAACTCTTCCTGAGACACAGAGCTAGGTCGAACCACCGTATCACTGGAAATACCTGTAAAATACACCTAATACATATCAAACATTGGCTATAGTATACTCAAAATACTATCTGTATGTGGCTTGACTTTAAACAGGAAAATAGATTTTATATAGGCACATTTAAAAATCCAAGCCAGCCTAAAAGAAAAGAATAAATAGTTTGTATAACCTCACTGTACACATTATGAAGTGTTCAGAAAGGCACACACTGCTCATGTCTGACCCAAGATGCTGGCTGCCCGGGTCTTGTTCCTAACGTAGGTGCGACTGGCAGGGTCGTCTCCAACTAAAACCACTCCAAGGTGGGGTCTCAGGTTACCCTGAGCCACCAACTCCTCCACATCACGTTGGATTTCTCTGTGAATCTGTCGAGCCAACTCTGTTCCTGAAATCACCACAGCAGCATGCCTGGAGACAGGAAAGGAAGCAGCACATAGCAAAAAGTGGTGCTTAAGATTTAAAAATACTGAGAGGAATGGCTGAGAACAATCAATTTGAATAAAAAAATTCCTCAAAATCCAAAGTCTTCATCTTTTATTATTTTCCTAGTACTTTTATGTATTTTTTGGTTGACTTTTTGAATGTACTCATTTGTTTCAGTGGGGTGACGTGTAAAGATGAGCTTGTCCAGTTAAATTGCATGATCAAGTGTGACAAGCTGACAGCACCGGTGTTGTGCTGAAAAATGCACCCTGCCGTGAAAAGTGGTTGCATTAACCTTCTGCCTCCTCAAGCAGCGTAATGTGACTGCTTGTGTTCCTGTCAGCGAACACGGTGAGGACGGTATACAAATCTAACACAGGTCTTAACGTTGACATTTTATGTAAACTCAAATTCTGCATCCTTTAATCGTCTGACGGTCGCGCTCTGCTGCGAACGGTGAAACCTGCTGTCAATCGCCATCCTGTGTCACGTGACTCTACGCGCTGTCTTCACCGGTACCCGAACGTCACTCAGCCGGTTATTTAGAGGAAGTCATTTAAACGCGGCGCCTTTTACCTCCTCGCTGACATCTGAAGGTGTCTCCGTTGACTCTCGTGTTTTCTGTGTGTCCGCAGCTTGGCGCGGCAGCAGCGATAGTGGGCGGTTAACGAGCTACAAATCCAGAAGGAGGAGCGTAGCGGTGGAACAGATGCCGCCATATTTGCGTGCTTGACGTAGAGCGTGTACGTGCGCACAGGAAGGGGGTGGCGTGACTTAAGTATGTGGTTATGGAATATTCTTTAGTTTATGGACATATTTTTGGGACATTGAGGGGGGGAAACATATTGTTTATTTTTCTTATGTAAAATAATTGAAATTAAAAACAAATCTGACAACAGAACTTCATTAGAACACAAGTCTGTCAAATATACTGTATTGAGCTAGCATTGTAGTATGGAAGGTAATTGAAAATACTGATATAGATGCTGTCACTGTTTGGTTCATCATTTGCACAGCTGCTTGATGAAGCCACAAAAAGTTCAAACAATTGTGTGCAATAAAAAAGTGGCGCCCACCGAATGGAGTCACACCAGATCAGATATTAAAACATGTTCTAGATCAGTTATTAAAACAAATGTTCTAGATTAGTGATGCTCAACTGGTGTTCAGTGGGTTTGCAGCAGGTTGCAGATTGTTGCCTGGGCTAAACATTATGAAGAAAAACTATAACGTTAGCTAATCACATTTATAGCGTAGTTATATTCAGTGAGTGGTTACTAGGGCTACATATTTAGAGTCTTTTTGAATCTACTTCTCAGTACTTAGATTTGTATTTCATATTTGTGCCTGAAACCAGTTGATTGTGTTAAATAGGCTGAATTTACTACATTGAAGAGTTTTGGTTTAAATTATAATGCAGCTGATTGAAGGTAAAGAGGAATATTTTTCCTCTCTAGCGCCACCACATGATGGTTGTCTTTATGGTTTATTATTATTATTATACTGTGGAATCATATATACTATCTCAGGTTCAAGTTGCACCATCATTTCTTTGAATAAATTCAAGTTGGAACATTTTGTTCATTTTGGGCCACGTGCTTATTATGGGATGGATGGTGGACCCCAAAGCCAGACCAGCCAAGAACCAATGTTCCAGATCACCTCTGAATGTTGCCTGAGTTACGGGGTCTGAATGTTCTCTCACAAATGAAGATACTTGTGTTTGTGGGAAACCTTTGTCTGTGATTTAGTGTCGGACAGTTCAAAACCCTTGTTTGTACAATAAATAGAAAGCATCAACGTGTAGCATAACAGAGTTTCCATGAAGAGGCTGCTATATATATATATGTGTATATGTATGTTTCCTGAAAAACTAAAAGAACAAAATCCCAGTTTAACATAAAAGGTTCAAGTCAGCACTTCTTTATTTCACATTAAATTAGAAGAAAAATAAGAATGAAGGTTTTATGTTCCTATTTTAGGGGTTATGGTTATTTACAAAAAGTCAGTAGTAACTTAGTACTTGGTTTTTAAATTGATTTATCAATCTTGATGAAGTTCTGTCACATTTGGCTTATATTTGTAATTATAATATTTTGCCACAAGATGGCAGCAGATGCGTGGCTCATTTATTGCTTGCATCTATCCACTGATGTTAAGGATCACTAATATATGGAAATATTGACCAAATGATCATCCAACAATTATAATAAGTGATTCTCTATGGATTCAAATAACAAAAAGTAACAAACACACACCTGAAAATAAAACCAAGCACAGATATTATAATAGATAAACATTACATATTGATATAATAAACAACGTATGTGCTTCCAACTTATACCAGTGTACAGTATACAGTTTAAAATACATTCAAAACACCAAGTCAACATTCACCTGCTAATGATTTGCTGTAAGTCAATGTTAAGTTTTCATTTTTTAAATAGGAACTTAAAATATAACTCAAGTGTTTATTGCGCCACCAGATTCCACTGTAGTGGTGTTAAAAAGTAAAAAATGCTTGTTCATATCTCATCTTTAAGACAGCAACTTGTTTATTTTAAAAAGCTGTATAGATTACATGATGAATGACACATTTAGGGTAAAGGTTTGAGGTGGGAGAAAAACAAAAATCTGTTAAACACCGCACCCAGCCAGGCCTGCCTGGACCTGAGCCTCATCCCATGTGACAAAAACAAATCCAAGACACATGTTCTGTTTGCAAATCTATAGGTTAGTTTACATCACCGCCAACAGTCTCCAAAATGACACTATATGGATTTATTGGTAAAAACACAAACTGTATTGTAAATATTTTAATAGCCAACTGGGACTCAGTAGGAATGAAATGACTTCAGGAAAACAAAAAACAAAGCCAATCAATTTCCTGTTACTGTGATAGATGTGATGTTTGAGTGAATGTTAGAGGGCAGATTTTCTTCAGAAGCACAAGATGCTAATCCTTCTATTTAGGTAACACATTTCTTTTGTATTTTAAAGAAAGCTGGATGCTTTGAGTCACAAAAAAAAGCTCTTTATTTGTTTAACTTTTTTCTGAACTTTTAAAATTGGGATATTTTCCTAATTAAGCAACACAGTCAATGCAACTTTTACACATCAGTTCCCATTTAGATTATTTTACAAGATACTTTACATCTCTTTGTAAAAGTTAGAGTCCAGTTTTTTTCCAGAATTCGATTCCAACCTTTATCTTTAGACTTTGGCATTTTTTGTACATTTCTATAGATAGCACCTGACCGTCTTCTGAAGAATGTTGTTGTTTTTCCTTCTATTTTTTCTAAGACAATCAGCTTTGACCCAAGTCATTCATGCACACAAGGCTCTTAATCTAAAAAACAAACAAACAAACAATGGAGTGGCAACTGTTAAATGAACATTTGGCTTACAAATAAGTAGGAGTGGAGTATTAAAAAAAATGCAAAACAAGATTATTGACAGGCCTGATACAGAATTGAAAAAAATACTCAAATTCTTATATTCCATCAGCTATCAAATTTTTGAATCCTGCAGACTAAAATCTAATGCTTTTTCTCTTCTAATCTTCCTTGCCCTTAAACTGATGCTGACCTGACTGGATGAAAATGTGTGCTGCATTGTGTCTACTTGTGTTTTTATTTTTATTTTTTACCCTTGAGTGCCTAAGACTATAGAGGCTGTAAACTAAGTTGCCTGATGGGGATAAATATGTTTGTATTGATCGAAAATACTAAAGAAAACACAGTTTGACACATAAAACAGTTTTCGCTCCATCCAACAAGGTGATTTCCAAAGAACTATTAGCTGAAATAAATTGACGTTCAACTGAAGCTTCTCTCAGGTCTCGGTTGGATGTTTTTCTCTTTTTTTCCATCCAGATGTGATTTTCAGATACTATTCATCTTTTGTGGAAATTTCCTGGACCTGACACTTTTAAGAACATATTGTACAAATTTAGGTTGCGGCATCCTGTTTTGTATGCAAGTGGTGGGATGGACCCTTTGTTTGCAGTAAAGAGGGCTAAGCTCCAGTCTGGTGAGGTAAAGAAGGAGCTGAGCTATGTTCTAACCCTCAACCATGGACACAAGATTTTGATCATGACCAAAAAACAAGATCCTGGATACAAGCGGTTGAAATGAGCTTTAGAATCATCAAAACCAGTCAGCTGAGCTGGTTCAGACATCTTACTTCTTGTTTGCCTTCCTGTGAAGGCTTTCTGGCCACGTTCCACCTGCAGGAGACCTGACACAGAACTAGCTGGAGGGATTATATATCTTTATTGGCCTGGGAACACCTTGGAATCCCTCAGGAGGAGATGGAGTGTTGCTGGAAGAAGAATATCTGGGTTTCCCTCCTGGACCTGTTACTTCCCAGTCTTGGTGGAGAACAGATGGATGAATTGAAATATGTTGATGATCAGGCAAAAAAGAACAACAGAATTAAAATAAAGTGAAAAAGCAGCCAAAACTAAAGACGTCCAAGAAGCCTGATCATAATCATTATAAAAAATTACAAGAAAGCTTTCTGCAGGACACAAGATTACACATGAATGTGCTGTTAAGGTGTTTTGAGCTGGTAGTTTATTACTGGGGCTTCATAGGTGAGGTGGGGATGGGTGATGCTGAATAAATAGTCAAGGAGAGTCAGATCAGATCTCACCCTAACCAGTTACTGAATGGAGGAGTCATGTCCCAACAGGACCCACTCAATGAAAGAGCTCTGTTTAGTCAGAACAAACCAAATGCTCTCTGGTGGGTTTTAGGGATGTTTCAGATGACAGGGTTGATGTTTTCCTGCATAATTTAAAGCCATCCTGATGAAACTAAAAACAAATTTCACCCATTTTTCACCAAACTGAGAGCTGCTTGCATTAAACTTTGGGCTGCTATATAATTAACCTCCCAAAGACCCCCCCCCCCCCCCCCCCCCCCCCCCCC
>SSNR01000050.1:2177751-2341627 GCA_006937965.1 Callopanchax toddi | reverse complement strand
CCCCCCCCCCCCCCCATCTGAATCATAAAGCTGTAATACCTGGAACTAGAAGGTATAGCAGGTTTGAGCATTCTGGGTATTGTAGTTTTAGAACTGGTTCTAATTTCATCCAGTTTCCTCTAAAAAACAAAACGTATCGTTTAGATGGAAAAAATTTTACCTTAAATCAGAAGCTAACTTCATCTTCAGAATTTTCTTTAACATTTTCTTTAACTGACAAAAAGTGTTACATTATAAAAATGACTCAAAATTTAAAAAACGTTTTGGTCTCTTTAGTTTTTTCACAATAACTTAATATTCATCACACTTCCCTACCAGTTTATTTTGTGGAATTCTGACAACTTGATATTTTCAGCCTGCTAGCATGTTGCTTATGTAGACAACACTTTTTTTTCTCTGGTTTACAAATTAAGATTTTCTATTCTTATTCCATTTGGTTCTATCTAGATAAAGCCAATACATTTAGTTATAAAATAAGTTTTTCAATTTAATTTGTTTTTTATTGAGGATTTATTATGTGCATTCAGCCGACTGCATGTCCCATTGCCCTTGAATTTAACAATAGTGAATTAAATCATATGTTCCTTTTACACTTTTATGATAGAAATAATAAACATTTTTGGAACGGAGCCTGGAAAGTGAAGCGGCACCTCCTCAACTGAAAAAACACCCCAGGGAAAATACTGAGAAACGCTCTAATAAACTGTTATTGTCCTTGAACAGGAATGTTTTTATAGAGTAATGTCAGACTGAAACAATAAGAGGCAGGGATGAAACACTGATGGAAATCTCCAGATTTCTCTTTGGAGAAAGTGAGGATAGATAAACAATAATTTACACATTCCAAGACTGTTCTGGCTTTAGAGTAAATGACCCCAAACAACGCCTGAGTAAGACTGAAGGGGATTAGGAGGTCTGAACTGTAGTCGTTAAACAAATCAGTGTAATCCTTACACACAAACACCTCTGTTTGCAGTTTCAAAATGTAAGGAGGTACGTTTTTATTTAGGCAACAAGACACAATCATTACATTTATTGAGTTTGAAATCATAAACATTTATATATTTATTCACAATTTAATGAGGTGCCATGTTATTTATAGAGTGTTGAAAGACAAAAAAATTAATTGTGCAAAAAAAAAAAACAACAAAACCCATACCTTTTTAAAAAAGGGGAATCTCAAGATTTCTGTAAATCTTCAACTTTTTCTGACCTTTAAACTTTACATTTGTGTATCTCACTTTTATCCTGGAATATTATAAATGTCCCCAAAAAGGAAATTATGTCTGAAAACAATTTGTGGTCTTGTCTTCAGAATTCCCATAATTTAACATTTAGGACAGTCGCTTCTGCTAAGATATATTGGAAATTAATTTAATTGAACCTTTTCAGAATAAGAGCATATTCTCTGGTCTTTCTGCAGATTTAGGGTTTTTTCCCACATTAATTTCTGCCATAATACAATGTTTGTTTAGTCACATTGACTTGTCTGTCTTCACATATTTTTATTTGTTTAAAGAAGTTTTAAAAAAAAATTAAAGATTAGAGTAGTAGAAATGGCAGTATATCTCAGAAGGTTTATATTGGAAACATTTACAGCTCACAGTAGACGCAGTAAAATAAACTTTGAGACAACAGTAACAACTCGCTGTGGTGAATAAAATGTGCTGTTTAGACTTCAAGTGACATTTATAGGGATGGAAACACTCAGTCGTGCATTGTAATTTTAGTGTGCCTACCCAAGAAAATCAAGGAGAATTAAGCTTCATTACAGCTTCAAATGGCTGAACGCAGCTGGATTAAAGGTGACGAGGCAACCCGGCTCTCCATCACTGGAACAGCAGCAGACCACATGTCACCATGAGTTTTCTTCAGCGGGAGGCGTGCTGCGCCAGCATTTACATATAAACAAATCGCACACCCAACCTTTCAGAGTGCTGTACTCTACAATGTGGCTCTGTATTCAGTATGAAAGCTGGATTAAACGATTTTTAATAATATTCTAAAACAGTAGGAAGAAATCGTTTCCTCGGCTTCTAAACATCTTTTTTTTCCCCCAAATGGAGATAAGATGTCGCTACATAGTTTACCTGCCATAAAGACTTCCTGAATATTAACCTGATTTGCGAGTTTGGCACAGAAACGCTGAACTAAACGCCACTCCTTAAAGTTTAAAAGTACAGTCTGTGTACTCAAGCAAGGTGTGCTTTAATATAAACTCCATCCTGCAAACGTGACAGCCCTTAAGAATGTACTGTGTGGAATTTTAACTGAGTCATTCATTAACTTTTTTTTTTTTTGGCCATATAAATATTTTAGTTCAGTCAAGGAAGTTAATTTAGATTTATTAGTCAGATTAAGTCATGGTCAGATTTTTCAGGGATTATTTGCTAATCTTGATTTGAGATTATTTTATTCTGTTTTTTGGATGAGTGTTTTGGATTCTTTTAACTTTGGTAGATTAAGAGAAACATATTTTTCAGTTTATTTAATTTTTCTAACCCTAAAGCTAATTTCTAGTTAGGTTGTGACTGTTGGTGACTAGTTGGAGAGAAATGTGTGTGAATATTCAAATTTCAAGTTAAAATCAAACTTCAGCTGTCATGAAATTGTGCACATGGTGTAATTACAAATATGTCGTGACACGTTTAGTGTCTTACACATTTTTCTTTTGCAAGTTTGAATTGTCTCAGTTTGTTTGCAAGTTTCTCCTTTTATTTTCAATTTGGTCACCTGAGACACCTGACCCAACATTGCCTGAAGGCTGCTATTAAACCAACCTGGGCTTCCTTTACACCTCAGCAGTGCCACAGGCTGTTCGCCTCCATGCCGCGCTGCATTGATGCCTTGATTCATGCCAAAGAAGGACCAAACCAGTATTTAATGTGCAAATAAATGGCCTGAGAAAGAGGACTGAAAACATCCTTTTTTAAATTGATCATATGTAGAGACCTTGGATTTTGAGTTTTTGTCATCTTTAAGTCATAATCATTAAAATTACAAGAAATAAATGCTTGAAAATGTTCACCCTATGTGTAATGAATCTATATATAATACAGTATGATCACTTTATATCTTTAATTTTGAACTTTTTCATGGTTTTCACTTTTTTTTTTTAGATGTACTTGTGCTCTAAGTGCTGCTCTTGAAACTCATTCAGCAGCCGCCAGCGGTTCATTTTCAGCGTTTACTCTTGGTTTTCACCCAGAATAACGGGACCAGGGTAATCCATCAACTCACTGACTTGCAGGCCTAATCCGGTCTGCCTCGTGCTTTTCCTTCCGCTGTGTGTAGGCTGTGTACATTGAGGTTTAATTCACTGTTATTGGCACGTGTGCACAAACGCATGCCTTCCCACTAGGGGTCGAGTGTTCCTCTGATGTACTGGAAGAACACAGGATCCCACGTCCCCTCTACGGCCGCGGTGGCGTCGTACGCTACGTGTAGGTCTAATCAAAGCGCTCTGTAATACTGTTAGCTGGGTCATGTGCTGGAAGCCTGGATTAAGAGCAGGAGGGCAGAGGTCACTAGATCAGCTTAGCAGGGTCCGTTCACTCTCTCTCACTCTCTATTTCGACCCCGTTCACTCTACGACTCATCTTTTATTCTCACGTGTTGACACACCTGTTCCAGTAGTTACTGGAGGAATTGGAGGTAGAAGCAAAATGTGATTTCTTTT
Organism: Callopanchax toddi; assembly: GCA_006937965.1. Classification (NCBI taxonomy): domain Eukaryota; kingdom Metazoa; phylum Chordata; class Actinopteri; order Cyprinodontiformes; family Nothobranchiidae; genus Callopanchax; species Callopanchax toddi. The sequence goes on along the minus strand of SSNR01000050.1, from coordinate 2,337,948 downwards.
ACTACATAAGCACAATTTAAAGTACCTGTGGAGACACTTAGAGTCAGACCGGACTGATGTGCATTTTGTGTCCTCGATTAACCTTCACCACACACTGTTCTACTGGCAGGACACTGGCACCCTGCAGAATTTTCCCAGACGTCTTTAAAGTACAAAAACAAACATAATATGTTAAACAGAGGATTGAATTCCTGTCTTTTCAGCCATTCTGCTTTTATCAAAATAGGGTGTTGGATTTGTTAATCGCACGCCTGACTTTGTGCATTCACGTTGACCCCAGAAATGACTCTTTTGTGACAATCCCACACTAAATGTTTGAAAACAAAACTCTTAAACATGACTCATCATTTCTGCATCATTTACTAGACGTTTTTACTGATATTTGTGATTTTATAGCAGATTTTGTATCTCTTTACAAAATTTCTATTTACAATATTTATTCCTTATTTTAACTGTGGTTGATATGTTTGATCCATTTGACAAAATTATAATTCCTTAAATATTAAGTTAAGAACAGGTAACAGAACACACTAAAATACATCTACATCGATCATAATGCTTGCTTAAAGGAACCGAATGGTGAGCTGCAGTCAGAGAGCGTCTTCTTTTTCTTGCTTGATAATCAGCGAACTATGCTCAATCATGCAAGAAGACATTTTAACCAATTTATTGATGATTAGAAAACCCTGCTCAGCTCTATTATGTGCATCTAAAATAGATTTATGGTGCATTTAAAGATTACTTAAATTATAAATTGGCATTCTTGGAGAACTTAAGCGCTTCAGTAATTTTATTTTTCCATTCAGTGTACATAAAGTCACGTTAGTCATCATTTTTATAAGACTTGCTGTTTTTGCTCATAACGACATAAATGTAGTTTTATTTTAGAACTCGGAGAACCATTAAATTAAGATTTTACAGGTCAGTCAGCACCTGAATTTGGAAGAAAGACCAAAACTGAGACACTGACTTGCAATTATTCTCATTAATTAGGTACCATTGATTACATTAACTTTTGTCACGTCACCGTTTCCACCGGGTTTTTCTGCCTCTTTGCTCTAATTTTTATTTTTTTAGTTCTCACTAATACTGGCACCCACTTTGCCCCAATAACTCCATTTAAAACCTCAGCGTGCCAGTAGATTATTAGATTACCAGTCTCAGCTGTTCAGACAAAGGAGAGTGGAGGTTGGAGGTCCTGATGGTGCTTTGTGAGTACAGAAACAGATCCACATTTCATGGGTTTTCTCATGTTAAAGGAGGCGAATTAGAAAGAGTGGGTTGAAAATGAAAGAGGAGGAAGGACAGGGGGTGAAGGAGGCTTGTTTCACTGCTGGGTACCAGCGCTGATTTGTGGAAGAGAACTGGAACTGTCCGGCTGAGGATGGGAGGGGGAGGCGAGCCAGGAGTGGAAAACAGAGAAAGGGTCAAGGGTAAGCTGACTTCTACATTCAGCAACATGACAGAAAGACAAGTAAGACAGATTGCAACCTCAGAAAGCCACAGTTATTGGTAGGTACTAAACCCATTTATGTCGGTCATATGATGTGAGTCCTAGCCAATGATACCAGCTCTCTCTGTTGGTTGTGAGGTTGTTTGATCTATTTTGGCCTATATGACCCATTTCAGTTGTTCGGTTAAGATCCTACTGGGAAGCATGGGTTATTCTAAGAGGTGACTAATAGTTTCTGCAACTCTAAAAGCCTTTTTTTTTTAGTGGTCCATCCTTTGTGTTGCTGCTATTTTAGCTCTAGTGGTTTTCATCTTTGTGTGTGTGTATGAACAGCCGACAATAGAAAGTAATTTCAAATCCACTTTTCTAAATATATTAAAATAAAACACAAACATCATATTCCTAAATGATTAAAATGACTGTATTTGACATTTTCACAGCTCGGTTCAAATTGATTTTCTATTTTGGAGACGAGCAGCAACAGTGTAAGGATGGTACAGTATGTGCACCTTGGTCACTTAACAGTCAGACGCACTGGAATGAGGAGGAGCCCCTTCTGTCACTTTGCCATTTCAGGGTGAGCGAGTCAAACCTGTGTCCACTGAAACCAGAGATCTGACCTTAAGAGTATTTAAACATCAGGCTTACACAACTCTGAAAACCACTGGGGGCTCAATTGTTTGCTGTTGTACTAAAGGTTGGTTTAGTGTTTCTCAAGATTTGGATCTTTTGTGTGTGCAGGGAGGGTGACGCTTTGTTTCTTTTAGTTTCCCATTCTTGACTTGCTTTGTTGTTAAATGACTGGAGATGTTAAAGTGCCAACAGCAGCTTAATTAAAAAATCTATTATGGCTAAAGATTATATAAGGTTCTGGTACTGAATAAAGTGAGTTTTTATGTTTATTATGCTTTAAAATGCAACCACAGACATGGTGGGTAACAGACTAGATTTTATGATCTTATTTAGTTTTATCATGTAAAACATAATTTCAGAGTTTACCTTCAGGGCTTCTGATTGGCTCCGACCTCACTAATGGGATTTTATTTATACAGTATTTATTTAGAGATGCACCAGAATATCAGCTGGTGATCAAAAATGGGCCAGATTGAACTGATCTGAAACACAGCAATAAATGATCTTCCATTTGGAAGTTTTTACTTCCATAATCGTAATTTTTTAATTGACCATACATTGAAAAGACTGTATTCTGGTAATTCTTAGAGTCAAAATTAAGCTTGGGCAGTATTCAAATTTTGATACAGTCAAACTTCCTCCACATGTTCCCACGGTGTACGGTATTACCGTGACCACTAGGGTTGCACTGGGACCATACGTCAACCCGGGCATTTTCGGTCATGGCTCCCACCATGAACACTTACAGCTGATGTTCGGTTTGGATGGACAGCTACATTGTGGGTTGTCCCGGGGTGGGGGTATCCCGCTGTTGTAAAGCCGCTCAGATCGCGGGCTGCGCGACCGCCCCGGCCCGGCCCACCGGCTTTCCAGCCCTGACCGTTCATTCTCTTTCATGATGGTATTGAAACTGATACATTGCTATTTTAAAACACCAGCTGTATACAGTATTACCATAATACCGCCCAAGCCTAGTCAAAATCTGTATTGGCAGGTCAGAGCGGTTCAGTATCGGTCCTCAAAACCAGAATCTGTTCATCTAGTTCTCTAGTTAATCTGCACCCAGGTCTTCAGTCCAGTGTTGTTGACTCATCAACAGTTTTACACTCAAGTTCTTTGGATTGCAGAATGCAATTCATTCTCAGCTATTTGTAAGACAATGAAGAAAGAAAACCAGGAAGCTGTGTCCTTGTAGTTCCTTAGTGATGAGTTGCTCTGATGTGAATAGAGGTAAATCTCCCTGTTGAAGCTGCATCAAAGCGTCCATGTTGTTCTACATGTGGTGGTTCTTTTGTCTGATGTGTTTGTGACCAGTCAGTTAATCGTGGTGCATTCAGAGCAGACAGTCAGCACGGTGACGAAATTCTTTACTGCTCTTCGGTTGCAGAAGGGATTTAGATAACCCTCGGCAGAATGATGAGCTTTGCGGTTAAGTTGCTACTCAAACCACGACTTCCCTTTTATGCCTCCAGAAAATTTTGTAATGAACTAAAACTTGAACCTGTTACTCTTTGGAGACATTAAAGGTATGCAACCGGCTGGAGTATAAATCAATACAGACAACCTGTATTACACCGCCTCTGCTGCTGTTTAGTAAAGTATAGTTTTCTTTGAGGCAAAACCTTAATAGAAACCTGAACTAAAGGGAAAATGAAGCTTTCAGCTTGATGTTTGGAGGCACCAGTAAACCAGTCAGAGATAAAATACATTTTATGACAAACATGAGCTGAACAATGCATGAAATCAGCTAAACCTGCTTTATGATGCAACAATTTGTCAGCTTTAAAACTTCCAACGGCCTTTAAAAAGTAATGAACATTTTGTCCCGTAATTCACGTCAAAACAAAACGTGAGCCAAGCTGTACAAACACAACCTGAGCTTATAGGGAGGGAGCTGCATGTGATCCAAGTGCACAAATTGCAATACAGAGTGCAACACTAAAAAGACGAGTCTTTCAAGTTAGAGGTTGAAAGCTTTGACAATGTGTTTTTTTTTATAGGCAGCAACTGTTTTAGATGCCTTGTTAAGCAGTAAAACTCCACACTGACAACTTTGAAGAGTGTTTAAATAAATGACTTATTAATCTTTGACTATATTTAAACAGGAACAATAGTTTATGTCTATTTTAAGCTTAACAGGTGTATTTAATACCCCATTAAAGCCACACTTTTAAGTATTTAAAATTGGTCTCAAATGGAAAAAGGTCAAACTTAAACTTTTGTTCTTTTTAGAGAACTTAAGGACAGGCATTGTGTTTATAACCCAGCCAACGTGTTAATGGATTTATGGAAGTCTAACAGTTTAACTGGCCTGTTTTCCAGTTTCTTGCTACTTGACAGAATAACTTTAATGCAGAGTTTTGAAAAGAAATGAGGATTTATGGGAATGTGTTCACTGAGAGAACCTTTGAAGGCGGCACCGAGCACGACATGTTCTGTTGTTGTCGTTCTTAAGAGACCCCCCTCCTTCCCATCAAAGCTGACTGATCTTAGCATTGTACAGTGTGTGTGTGTGTGTTTGGGTTGTGAGAGACAGCGCCTCCCTGCTGTGAAGCAAAGAGTCGGAGGCAGCAGGTGCAGCTGACGCACACAGGCTCTTTGCAGGCAGGGCCAGATGGGGTGGGGGGGGACAGAAAGGGACATGATGAGAGAGAGAGAGAGAGACGACAGGACAAAGACACGGGGACTCAACAAGTTAAAGATCAGACCTCTGGATGACTTTACCTGCCGAGTCTTTTCTAGTTCTTGGACAGGATGTGAAGTGAAGGTAACATCACCAGACCTGTTGAATGTTTGTGTTCTTTAACTCTGAAATCGCTCAGATATTTTGAGATGTAAGAAAATGGCAGATATTTTGTGAGGTAGGACATTTTTTTTGGTTGAGTTTGGCAAAAGTTTGACTTTTTAAAATGGCTGAGCATCAATCCATTTGCTTGTTTTACCTTCGTTTTAAAAAAGTCGCTGCCCTTTGTCCTTAAAGCGAAGGTGGCCGCCTGTGCAGGAATTTTCATGTTGCGTTCGCGTGTTGAGAAATGGCAGATCTTGAGAAATGAAGTCTGGTTCTGCTTTGTGTTTTGTTGCCAGCAGTAAGTCTGGTCTGCGTCTTCGTTGTGTAAACGAGAGCTCCTACCTTTGCCTGCTGGAGCCGAGGGACACAAAGACACACTGTTCAGCGTTTCTGTCAAAGGGACGATTGTGACAACAAGAGAAAAGTGGAGAAAATGCTGGATTGTACTAAAATATTCATGTTTAGATGGTGGTTTTGTGTAATTACCCTTTGTGTTAGTCAAACGGCCCAGTTCATCTTACCACTTCTTCTCCGGTAACATCAGATTAGATTATTCTGATGTTTTTAGCTGTGATCAAAGTAATAAAAGCAAGGTTAGTGCTTCAAATGCCCTTGATCGATCTGCATGCTTTTCCCGTCTGTGAAAGACATCACATCGGTTTGCCTCCTCTCCTCTTTTCCCCTCTCCGTCAGGCGTTTTCTTCCTTCAGTCATTGGCTGCCTCCCTTCTGACTGTCCATCCTTTTCTGCAAACAACCAGTCAACGGAACACCTCATCTTTGCCGACGGTAACTTGTCACAGGCTGATGTGAGCGCAGAGACGTTCCTTTAAGAGGCAGTCTCGACTCGGCTGGCTCCGCTGCATTTCTCTCCTCCTAGCTTGTTAGCTCACTCTCTCCTTCTCTGTCCTGCAACACCGGCACAACCTGCCGATTTCTCACTAAACCTCATTCGCTCTCTCCCCCTCTCTTCTCTCCTTTCGCTCTCCCCTCATCATTTATTTTCCGTCAATCAAACGCTCGCCCTGCTTCATTCACTGTTTCCAGTCTGACATTACCTTCTGTCTGTGTTACTCACCGATGCTGTCATTCATCTCCATCTCTACTTCAGCTGATGTGAGGAGGCATAAAGGTGAGTGGAGTGCATTTGCAGCCTTGGAGGCATTCTTCTCGCCTGACGTTTTTTTTCCCCCTCCTCAGTAAAAGTCTTTTAACTTGGTACGGCATCACATTCAACCACCTTGTGTCCTTGGAGACGGCCTCCAGTGTTTTTTAATGCTTCAGGTGCAACAATTAGGCAGCATTGGCTGGTTTCTGCTGTGAGTCATCTTGTGACACAGAGTGCACATTTCAGTTGTGCTCAAAGATGCGTTGGCTGCTGAGAGGAAGGAGGTTGAATCAGTGTGTAGACGGCGATGCAGACTGTAGCTCGTGACACCGTTTTGCACCAGCTGTGGTGCAGTGGCATCCCAGGCAGATTAATGAGCGCCGTGCAGCAGCGACAGCAAACGGTTAGGAAACTAATCGCACTAAAATGTTTGCACACAGATTTTCTTTTTTATGTCAACTGAGGCTGGCGCTGTCCCAGGCTAAAGCTGCTTTTGTGATGTTGCAGGTTGATGTTGTGGGCTCTTCTTTCAAACCAATCAAACTTTTTGATCTCTGCTTACTGGGAGAATCTGAGCTTTAATTAGCAGTTCATGGTTTAAATATGCCGTGTCATTAAATCTTCCAGCACAGAGATCCAGTTTGATCCAGTGTTTGTGCATCACTCCTCTCATTATGTGAACTGTTTGCCACCTGATACCCACAGGAAGAAAATGGGTCCGCCAGAAATAAATCTAGGAGCATGACACTTTACAGAACATGTCACTCAAGTGTTCTCATTAGTGAAGCATTTTTAGGTCTGCATCTGGCCAAACCGCCGTCCTGATTGGGGAGAAAGTTGTGCATTCGGACAGTGTTTACAGACACTGTGACTTAATGACACAACTGAACTCAAACTCCTGTACCAAAGTCAAAAAAGAACATACGATCACTGTCCGCTTTATTAGGTACACTTGTTTAATTGCTTAACACAGATGGCTTATCAGCCAATCACATGGCAGCAACAAACTAACTGGCTGACATTCAAACTGAGCATCAGAATGGAGAAGAAAGGAGATTTAAGTGACTCTGAATGTGGTGTGGATGTTCTGGTTATTTCAGAAGCTACTGATCTGCTGGGATTTTAACACAAAACAATTGCTAGGGTTTGTGATTTATTTCTGTGAAAGGCGCTATATAAATAAACTTTACTCACTAGTTACTTACAAAAATGGTCCAAAAATGAGGAAATATCCAGTGAGTGTCAGTTTTGTGGATGAACAGAGGAGAATGGGCAGACTGGTTCTAGATTATGGATAAACAACATCATACCGTCCCTGAACACATTGCACCTCGCTCTACTTTCACTTTGGGACCTTTACCAACTGATACCACCGTACCTGACCTGTTGTTGCTGACCATGTCCATCCCTTTATAACCACAGTGCACCCATCTTCTGATGCTACTTCCTACAGGAAGCTCCATGTCACGAAGCTCAGATCATCTCTAACTGTTTTTTTTTTTAACATGATAAGAGTCCCAACAACCTCCACAGTCACTAGATCTCAATCCAGTCCAAAACCATCAGGATGTGGTGGAACAGGAGAGTCAAATCGTGGATGATCAGCTGACAAATCTGATGCTATCCTGTCAACAAGGACCAGAACCTCCTTGTTTCCAACATCTTGTTGAATCCATGACATAAAAAAATTAAGACAGGATGTACCTAATAAAGTGACCAGTGTGTATTTGTAGGTGTTCATAGAAAATGAGGAAAATGGAAACTACAGTGTTTCAGATGCAGAATTGTGATTTTATTTGATGATTTTAGGATACTAAATTAACCTCTACTATAAAAACCTGTCATGGATGTTTGGATAAATTAGTCTAATTAAATTCAAACTCATTCGTTTTGCATTTGTTTCTGAGGGTTTCATCTTTTATCTTTTGCTACAACCCTCTGTGGAGGAATAAGCGGCTACAGAAAATGGATGGATGGATCTTTTGCTACAAATTGTAAAATCTGTTCATTATCACTGACGGACATCTTTTAGGGGTTTCTGAAGCAGCTGGCCTGCAGCTCATTGAGGTCTAGAATAATAACTAGAGATTGTTTTCACCATCCAGTCAAATCAAACTGTCCTGCTTTTGGATTTCGCCTGCGAATATGCAAACATCTTCTCCAGCATCTCTCCCTGTTCCTAAGATTGAACAGACGCTTCATTTCTTCTCACCGACGTACTAACCAGCTGCTACTTTTCTATTGAAATTCTGAATAATATTTTACTGGTTGATTTGTTGACATTGGAGGAAGCTGCAAACCCCAGAGACATGAACATTGATCATTTCTGTTGTTTTATATTAAACCTTTTTCACCAGATTGCTTCACAAATTGATGGGAAAATAGCTTTTAAAAAAACATTTTGATGGTTTGTGTTTTAACGTGAGAAGGCTTCACACTGAAGGTCATGCTGTTGGTTATCTAGAGCCCATTTCATTTTCCCAGGTTCAGATGTTTTTATCTTTTCGCCTCATTTATATAAAAGCTGTTTCTCCGTTTACAAAATAATTGTCCAATGAATGTTGCAGGAAAAATATCAAATAGTCAGGATGCCTCTTTGATGAGCTGTGCATCACTGGGGATATTTAAATGGTGAACGCTCACATTTCCCCCCTTTTTACGCTAAAGGGATTAGCTGCTAAACATCTGGGTAAAAGAGGCTGAACGGCTTTTAATTTACTTGAACATTAAAACCCAAACAAAGCAGATTGGTACACGATCCGAGGACTGGCATGTTCCCACATTTTTACTTTATTAATATAATGTTAAAAATAAGTATGAAATTAAGATAAATGTATAGAAGTATATAAAATAGGTTCTACAGACATCAAACTAAAGCCAGATGTTAAATAGACATGGAAATGTGACGGAGATTGGCCAGAATAATAATCATGACCTTTGCAGGACTTAAACTTGACATTTACAAACCTGATCACATCATGTGAGTAAGCATTCTGATTGGTTAAAGGGTCATTAACCTTTCTGAGCTGGGCTATAATTGTTATCTGCATCTAATTTTTCGTCATTTATTTAATATTTGAATGCTTAAGAGGCCTGATTTGGCCCGCGGGCCACCAGTTGATGATCATTGGTGCAGCTCATCAAAGTGAATGATGACATATGGATCACTTAAAGCTGCTGCTGTAATCGTTTCCTCCAGAGTAGCTCTGTAAGCGCTTGTCTACAACGAGGAAATGATTAAAACTCCGGTTTTATCGATCACGCGGGTCAGCAGTTGTGAGTTTTAGCTGTGGTGAAAAGTTTTTCTGTCTGTAGAGTAATGTGAGCTGGTGTTTATGTGTTACAGTGAAGGTGTTGGGTGCAGCTGTCACGCTGACTTTCCGTGTTTAGAAAATAAAAGCGGCTGTAAACGGGCTGGAGCTCTCAGTCTTACAAATCACAACTCCTCTACATTAGTCTCATTCAAGGATGCTCTGTTTGCTCCTTCTGCTGGAGCGTTCTACAGAAATCTGCTGTGTGTTTGTGTTGTGAGGAGTTGTGTTGTTGTTGTGGCAGTGCCGTTTGCAGGATTAAACATTTACAGTGTTCTTTCAGTCCTGCAAACTCCTTTACCATCAACATGTTTCCTGTAAAACAAAATGTTTATGGAGCGCTACACAATAGTGTTAAAGGAGCTGGCAAACAAATCAAGACTTTATGTGATTAAAGAATTGATTTAAGTCTGCAAATATCAGCTTTAAATGACGAGTTTTGAAAAAAAAAAAATCTAACAGAGATAAAGTAGAATCTTGGCACAAGTTTAAATGTTTATTTTATGTATTTTTCAAACAAGTAGCTCCAAAATAATAGAAAAAACAGGACATGAAAGTTACTGCAAGATATTTAGAACCTATCTTTTATATTAAAAAAAAAGGCAGCACCTCTCTGACGTGATTTAGAGGTGATTTTCCGTCCCTCCATGTTTGTGTTTTGGTTCAACACAGGATAAAGGAGAACAACGAATGACCTCAACTGTTCCAGATGGAGCTCTTGGTCCGGAGGAGGGAGTCATAACTGGCTGGGGGTTATTTAGAAATGAGCTGCCTGCCCGCCATGCGATGAGGAGCACGCAGTCTGTTCATGCCGAGAGAATGTACTGGTTCAGCCTTCAAGCTGTTTACGTCTAGCGCTTCCCATTAACAACTGGCCTAACTATAGAAGGAAATCTGGGCCCATTAACTCCCATCAAATGACCTAATGTTGCACAAACAAAAGAAAAAGAATCCAGATAAAGTCCCTTGTGGTGAAATAGTTTCTACAGATGCTTGGCCATCAGTAAACGTTTTAAAGGTTGTTGGTTTTGCTATGGTGTAAACAGCTCCGTGGGAAGCTTTTTATCGTGCGCTTCTACTGGATCAGATATCAGGTTTTAGCACCTAAAGTCAACTGGTGCTTCCTTTGAGCTGACTAATAAATCACCTGATGACCAAAACACTATAAATTAAAGGCCTCATGTTCTTTAAAGGAATACCGCCTGTCAGCGAAATCTCAAATCTCCAAAATAGTCTTGTATTTGATCTCATGCAACACGTTCTGCTTAACATGCTTTTATTCAGTCTTGCCTTGTGAATGACGTACACCTCTGCTTCTTTCTAAATCTAAACTTTCATGCATCTCGTGGACGTGTTTTTAAAAAGTCAGGTCAAGAATGAGGGTATCACCAGGGGCATGTCATGTGACGCTCATTGAAAAATATGTCATCGTTTTTGATTACAATCTCACGTTCTGTGGAGTGGTGCCCAGAGATATATTTCTCCTTAAAAAAAACATTTAAAGTTCTGTACTCTGTTCTAGACATCTGAGTTTCTGTAGCAGCTTTTCTCTGTTTTATTAACAAAACATGTAGGTCTATATTTCTGATGGCATATATTCAGATTATAGAGCTATAAAAGGATGGAAACTGGTAAAGCTAACACAGGTCACACATTCTAGTGCTCTGGGCACCGCCTGATTTAAAAAAAAAAGTTCTGAGCTGTGTGTGTCTGAAAAGAGGGAATGAATGCAGTGCGTTTCCAAGCTTAATGAGTAATTGTCAAATAATTGATTATAATTTTCTCCACGATCGATTATCCCCTTGAACTGGGTTAATTCCAAAGGTAATCAGTTGTAGATGTGTGCCAAATAAATACTTTCTGAGTTTCATTAAATTCTATTCAATGGTTCATGACATACTTTTCTATCAAACAATTTAGTCTTTTGGTTAATCTATAATTTTATTTAACTGTTTTTGCATGTTTTACATATATGAAGTTGCACCAAGCATAAATAATTTAACACTCTAGACATTTAAAACTTCAGTAAATCAGGAAAAATATGAAGTATTTGTCAAACTTAACAGTATTTGTCCTTGAATTGGTGTCTTGAAAAGATCAAAAAAGACAAATTCATTCTAAAATGCAGTAATGTGTAGCTAAAAGTGAATACATAGTTTAGTAAGTTTATTTTTTACTGCAGAGGCAGAAGAATTTAGTGAGTTTTCTCCTCCACATTCTTTGATAAACAAAATGCAGTTTTGTGAGCAGCAGCAAAAACATCCCTGCTGATGTTCTTACTGCATTGCAGTCTTAACTTATTCCATGCACCAAAGTTTTCTTTTATACTGCACCAAAACTTCCATTCTGTTTGAACTTGTGCTCCTGAGCTGGTTAGTTTGTCTGCCACTCACTGAACGCTGCTGCTGGGCCAGGAGCAGCGATAAGAGCCATATCTGCAGCAGACTCTGTCATGCAAACAAGTGAGAAGGTTTGATCAAACAGTGACATCCATGTTTTTTATGAAAATACGTTTCCAGCAGGAGTACTACTCGCATCTCTCCATGGTCTGTTTATTGCATCAGTGCTGACTTTAAGCTCCCTGAATGATTTGATTTATTTCAAGTGAATGTTGTAATTTCCTACTGCAGCGATCAGCGATGTCCCCGTTTTCCCCACCGGAGAGCACTGGAGTGCTCTTTCCTTTAAATCATCTGTTCTTTTTTGTCCCCTCCTCTTTCTTGTTTAGTCCTTCCTTCTCCTTTATTTTGTGTTTTGGGAGGAAGTCACATGGAGGTGTTGTCAGGTAGTAGCTGAGCCATCATGACTTATGACACTAATCTGTTTCTGTCTCCTCTCTCTGGTCTCTGGCAGGTGAAAGACCGTGCAAACAGGCTGCCTCACACTAAGCTATGGAATGCTCTCTGCTGCCTCCATCACTAGTCTCCAATCTTTGGACTGAGCTCCAGACTCTTAGTTAGCAGCTGTGCTTCTCCCCTCGAACTCTTTCTAACCAGGGGACGAATTACAGGAGTGGGCCTAGCAAGTCAGAGCACCTCTTTACTTTTTCTTTTTTCTATTTTTTTTTTAAGTATAAGGCAGTTATTTTTTCTCCGCTACTTGGATTTGTAAAATCATATCAAGATGGATTTGGAATCGTACCTGTGGATGGTGATTATCGGCTTCATCATCGCCTTCGTCCTGGCCTTCTCAGTGGGAGCCAACGATGTAGCTAATTCGTTTGGCACAGCAGTGGGCTCTGGCGTGGTCACTCTGAAGCAGGCCTGCATCCTGGCATCCATCTTTGAGACTTTGGGCTCGATGCTGCTCGGGGCCAAAGTGGGAGAGACGATTCGGAAGGGCATCATAGACGTCAGCCTCTACAATGAAACGGTGCCCATACTCATGGCAGGAGAGGTCAGCGCCATGGTCGGTGAGTTGGAACCAATCATTTTGTGACACATTCTGACTGAAAATGCACCGATTCTGAAATTATTCTTCTGAAAGTAAGAATGTCTAATATTATTACTAGTGTGAATTAGCAATCAGCTGTTATAGTGAGTTCACAGACTGGGGAAAAATGTCAGATTCTAGACATTCACAATCTGAGTTTCCGATTGGCTGATCATTATGAATATTGACCAATACCGACCACCGCCTGATTTTGGGGTGTGTTTCTAATTCTGACCTAGAAGATCATTTTTAAATGAGCTGTATAAAGATTTAATTTGAGAAACTTTTGTAATTTTGCCACAGACTAAAATCAGGGTCCACCGATACTGGAAATGAGATAAATTCTTTAGTTTTCTTTAGTCATTTGGAGGAATTTCTCCTTTTTTGTTTGATATTTAGTTTTTTATTGGACAAAAATATAAACATAATTGATTTAAATAAGCATTTAACAAGACTTAAAATGGACACTTAAAAATAAAATACTAAAAACATATAGAAGCACATCAATGCATAGTAATTGATAACTGATTTATACAAAAAGAAATAAATATGAGGTGATTTATTTTCAGTCTGGACAATTAATCTGTTTCCCTCTGGACTCTTCATTAAGTAGCAGGTTAATAAGCTGCTACATGACTCTTTCTCCTGGAGATTTAGACTTTTAATTTGTTGAAGTCTCCTCAGCCAACAGGAGCAGGCTGTGATGGACAGAAGTCATTAGAGTCGTGACTTTAGCAGCATCCATCCAGACAGTCTATAATGACATTAAAATACATAAATAAGTGATTTTTACTACACTTTTTATTTATTTATAGAGCATCCTGGCTTGATTTCTAGTGTCTACAACTTTTTAAGAGTATTATTAAAACTACTTTTATGAAATGTGTCTTAAGGAATTGATTGCTTTGTGTCATACTTTGCTCATTTATCCATCCGTACTTCATGCAGCATCAGCATGTTTCTCCCCTTTTAGAACTATGGTGATGTTTTCTTGTCAAACCTGATAAAACATTGAGATTTTTCAGATCTATTTATCTTTTTCTTGTTCTGAAAGAGGATGCTACCTTTTAAATCTATTTTCAGATCAACTTTAATTAGAACAACAATCAGGCTCACAGAAGGAGAAAACCTTTTAACCCGTTTTAACCTCTGACTGAGAACGTATTTAAGGTTAAACACAAGCAGTTTTCCTCCACATTCAGGAAACAACTAGTGCAAAACAACAAATAAAGAAAAAGACAACAGATTTATTGTCATTTGTACAATTAAGGGATGAAAAACAACAAAAAGTCCTTGCTATGCTATAAATAAAGAGTTTATAGACAGAGAGACCGCTAATATAGGGGATTCCTGTGTGTAAAAGAAAATATATATATATATATCAGATCTGTCAGGCTGCTATCAGACAATGTTTAGGAAACACTAAACAATCTGAAATGGGAAATGTTTCACTGCTCTATTGTTTATATTGAATTTGAAGAAATTTTATCCCTTTTTAATTTCATCAGACAAAAGGAGGAAAATGTCCAGGCGGTTTTGATGTTTGTCTCAAGGTCACAGAGAAAACACAGTGCAGTGGATCCTGGCATTGTTTCATTAAAAAAAGAAAAAGCATCTCGCCTGACAACCACACAGTGAAGGCTTTTTTTCATACTATATTCAAACAATGGACTCCGATGTCCCAGAAAAATACAGTTAAGTTTGCTTGTGGGAAATTTGTCATGCAGATAAATTTAGATTTGATCACAGAAATGATTCATGATCCAAATTCAGAGGCTTTGCATAGGATTATGAGTTCATCAGAAAGGATTTCATCATCAATTAAAAGTGGAAATACTAGAATCTGAATTGTATGAAGCCATTTCAGAGGTTTTAATTTGAATGTACTATTTCTGTGAGGACTGAAGACCAATAAAGTGTCATAAATGTAATTATTGGAGCATGAACATGATTTAAATGTCACATGGCGAAGCATCAGAACTTTAATGTGTTTTTGGATTTGTGTGTTTTGGGTCACAGGGTCAGCGGTCTGGCAGCTGATCGCCTCCTTCCTCAAACTTCCCATCTCCGGGACTCACTGCATCGTTGGAGCCACCATCGGCTTCTCCATGGTGGCCATCGGCACCAAGGGCGTGCAGTGGATGCAGCTCGTCAAAATTGGTAGCGACAGCTGTTTGACTATCAAGTTGTTTGAAACATTTGATAAATTATTGGCACATCAAGGAGTTTTGAGCACAAACTTGGCTGTCGAGTAGGATGATACTTTTTCTGATTGGACATCAGTTTATCGTAATCAGATTAATCCTCATACCTCAGGTGGCAACTTACCGAAGAAAAACTCAACAGATTCTGTTGTTTGTTAACATATTATTGACCAAGTCTAATTTAATCTCAAAATGACTGTAAAAGGTCATAAAAAGTGAAAACTGAATCTGTTGACGATGTCTTTTATTTTCTCACCTTTCCAGTGTCTTCATGGTTCATCTCGCCTTTGCTCTCTGGAATCATGTCTGGACTCCTCTTCATTCTCATCAGACACTTCATCCTCAACAAGGTGAGCTTTTCTGATGAAAATTTATTCTAAAAATACAGCTCAGAACTTTCGTTTGGCCATTTTTATTTATCTTTCAGCAAATAAATTGATTTAGAACAGTAATTTTAGCACATTTGCATACAACTACAACTCTCCACGTGCACGATGAGTCACCAGTCTGGGTTTAAACAGAAGGTAAACACAAGCTGGCTGAAGAACTTTAGCACAGATAAAAACTTTTGATTTGGCAACACTTGCAGGTCTGTTATGTAAGAGGAGGACAGAAAAGCTGCAGATCATTTTAAGGTCACAGCAGCAGAATTAGGTGTGAGGGCGTGTTGTCGTGTAGATAAACTGGACTCACTGACAGCGTAGATGGGTCAAATTTCTGTCTCTGCAGCTTATTTTTATCAGCTTAGTCTGAATGGTTGTCATTCTGTTTGGTAAGTCGAGTGAGTTCTGAGGTCTAGACTTAATGTTTGGATCTAATCCCACCAAATTTAAGACATTTTTTTTATGTGAAAAGTTTTTAAACTGTTAATTTTAGAATCTTTGCTAAAAGTTTATTCCCGTCTCCTTCTAAAGGAGGATTCTGTCCCGAACGGCCTCCGAGCTCTGCCCCTCTTCTACGCCACCACCATCGGGATCAACACCTTCTCCATCATGTACACTGGAGCTCCATGTAAGGGAGTGGTACAGGATTAGAGGACAAAAATCCACATTAATAAACCGTCACAGTTCCCATTGGGAGTTTTGTTGTGATTGATTTTATTTTATAAACTGCAGTACTTGGACTGGAGATGCTCCCGGTGTGGGCCGTCTTCCTCATCACGTTAGCTGGGTCTCTGGTCTGCGCAGCTTTGGTCTGGTTCTTCGTCTGTCCTTGGATGAAAAGAAAAATAGCAAGTAAGTATTTGATGATTGATGCTTTAAACTTTGAGCCATGAAAAACACTCTGAACTCATGTATTTTTGTTGCTTTTGGTTTAATTTTTTCACTAAAAGCATCTGTTTCTGTATATCTCTACTGGTCCAGATGAAATGGCTCGCAGCGCCAAAAGCTCTCAGATCAAAGGGACACTTTGTTTCTGCTAATGGGTAAATTAGCCCACAGGGACACAGAGGACTATAAAAATCATGACACAGAAAACTAAAACATAGAATCAAAAATAAGGAATGTTGTTTCCTGGACTTTCAAACTCTTAAAGAAAAATCTGCGATCATATAAAAAGTAATCTATGAGAATCTCTGGAATAACATTTATAAAACACAGTTAAATATCTCAAGTAAAGGTCACTGAAAGGAATTTATTTGGAAGTGTGATGAGATTAAATTAAAAACTGATCAGAACCTTGCACAGTTTCTCTAACGATATCAAAGTGTTTTCTTATATTCTAGGAGTGACCAGCTTTATTGGGTCAAAATGGTCGAAACCCTCAGGCTCATAACAGGCTCTAATCCTAAACAGGAGTTTTCTACTGTATATCTTGGTAGCATGTGCCGCCTTGACCTGTCGCTAGCGTGTCGTGACCCCTGAATACCTCTGAGGATTATGATGTCGTCCTAATCTGGATATTTCTGCATCCTACAGAGTGAAACATGTGATTGTGTGCTTGAGGAGTTGAACGTCATCAACACTGGGATTAGTTTGAGTCAGCTGATGGATGGATGTGTTTATGAAGTGATTTACTGATTTCACCGTTTGCTTTCCATGTTTCAAACTATCCTGTAAAAGCATCTGAAGCATCTTTTCTCATAACTAGTATAAAAACCTCTGGATTATTTCCAGGTATTTATGAATCTTAATTACCGGTATGTCTGTTTTTCCTTTCAGGTCGTTTAAAGAAGGAGCAGGTTCTTTCAAGGATATCCGATGAGAGCCTGGATAAGATTCCTGAAGAAGAGGAGGAGAGCCCTGTTTTTAAAGAGCTTCCTGGGGCAAAGGGCACAGATGAGGCTGTGGTGCCGCTCACAGCAAGCAGCGGTGAACGGAGCACCCCCAGCGGGGAGCTCGCCAACATAACCAACGGAGGCACCGTCCTGCCAAACGGCAGGGTGTACGGTAAAACCATTTAGACTTATTTTTTCAAAAACAAACCTAAAGATTTAAACTATAACTAACTTTTCTCGATTTTTATTCTTCTAGGCCGGACTCACTCAATGACCAATGGGTCCCTTAAGTCACCGGTTGCTAACGGCAGCTTCAGCTTCGATGGCCACATGCGCAGTGATGGCCAGGTGTACCACACGGTGCACAAAGACTCTGGTCTCTACAAAGACTTGCTTCACAAAATCCACCTGGGCCGCATGGATGATAACGATCGGTCAGCACCCCAGCCGGATAACAACTACCGACTGCTGCGCCGCAACAACAGCTACACCTGCTACACAGCAGCCATATGCGGCATGCCCGTCCAGCCGCTTAGGCGCTCGGAGTCGCGTGACGACAGCGAGAAGCTTGTGGGCGAGGGAGGCGGCCGGAGCAACAGCGTGTCTTACTCTAGGAAGAGGATACGCTATGATAGCTACTCGTCATACTGCAACGCCGTCGCCGAGGCCGAGATCGAAGCAGAGGAGGGTGGAGTGGAGCTGAAGCTGGGCTCTGAGCTGGAGGGGGTGGAGGAGGAGGGAGCTCCAGCTCCAGTGCCTCTGGATGACTTGGTAGAGGAGGATCGTGAGGAGAAGGACAAGTCGGAGGTGTTTCTGCTGTTCCACTTCCTGCAGATCCTCACCGCCTGCTTTGGCTCCTTTGCCCACGGAGGCAATGATGTCAGGTGACAAAAGTCCTTCTATGGTATCATAACTCAACCTATAACACTAGAGTAGCTAATTTAATCCATTATGTCTGTTGCACCTGTCTGCAGTAATGCCATCGGCCCGCTGGTGGCGCTGTGGATGATTTACGAACAGGGAGGTGTGATGCAGGATGCCGCCACTCCAGTCTGGCTGCTGTTTTACGGTGGTGTGGGAATCTGTGCCGGCCTGTGGGTGTGGGGCCGCCGCGTCATCCAGACTATGGGCAAGGACTTGACTCCCATCACCCCCTCAAGGTGAGAACGCCCCCTCGCAGGAGAGAGTGTGTAAAGATTTATTTGGTGGGTGAACTTTTACTACTTGATTAGTCTCACTCACTCTTAAGAGCCTCAACATGCTGACACAAACAAGTCCATCTAATCCTGCAGCCTCCTTGGTGAGTACTTGCATCATTTATTAAAACGGCCACACACAAGGTCTCCAACTCTGTTAAACCAGATTGGTTACCCTTAGCAGGCAGACAGGAACATGCATAAACTCAAGCTGCACAGTCGCTTCCATTGTTCCTGCTCCGCTGCCTCATTAGCGACCTGTTTACAGGTACAGCACCAATTATCTGACCCACGAAGAACATTTTTACTGAACGTGCTCTAATTACACACTTTTGCACTGCATGGAGCTGCAAATGCAGGCAACATTATTTAAATTCTCAGTCCACATGAAGAGTTCTCCACCTGTAACATCATATTTATGTAAATTATATTTAAAGATATATATTTTACCTGCTTTTAAAACAGATTTTACTCATGTTTATAGAGTTCCTGTAATGGAAAAAAGTTCAGAAAGCAGGGCCATAATGGCTGAAGGCGCCAGAAGCTGAATTAGATGTAAACAAACTAATTAGGACACATTTTATTGGAGTTTTATGAGATTTAAATTCTTTCTCTGTAGTAAGGTTTATAATATAATCCAATGCAGTATTAGTAATGTAATATAACTTTTAGCTTTTCAGTGCATGCTTCAATCAGATAAATGGACCAAATGCTCTGATCAGAGGGTCTGATGCTTCTCATTTAAATACAAGCACAATCTCAGTATTTTGTTTATCTGACTTGTGTAATAATTCATCACGCCTAGAATGTTCTCATAAACCCTCTGTAGTAAAACAGTCGGTATGCTCTGTTTTTTGACCTGTTACATAATAAATCTGAATAATTACGCAGATTTTCAAACCACAGTGAATAAATCCCTGCAGCTCTTTTAGTCCAACAGCATCAGCTGCAGCCTTTACACGTCTCTGACCACTCTGCTCTTCCTTCCTTCCATCTTCTCTCTCTTTTTCTGTTTGTCTTGTTTTCTCATGCACGAGTGGAAGAATGTGTGCACGTAAACCTCAGGGATGTTTGTGTGCTAAGGAGCCGATCTCTGCCTGCAGGTCGAGCTGTGTTGAATTTACTGTACGGGCTGCTCACATTAAGGGGGGTCTTTCTGAGTGTGTGTGTGTGCGTGCACGAGTGTGTGAATGTGTGCGTGCGTGCATGTTGTTGCCTGGCAGGAACGTCACACAGGGTTACAGGAAGTTGTTTGGCATTCCAGATGAAGAGAAGTAGAGCAGGATGGGTGAGGGAGGGGAGAAACCACAGTGGGAACTTCAGCTTTAACCACAGGGAGGGACGACAGCCTGACTCCATCTCTTCACCTCTTTTCTTCTGTCCTCCTCCCTTCTTCTTTTTTTGTTTAACTCTTCTAATCTGTCCTCTCTCATTCTTGTCTTCTCATAGATTTTTTTATATAACACCTTTAAATTTGTTCTCTAAAGTCTCAGTTCTTCCCACGCTCACTCCATCTTATTTTCCCCTCCTTCTTTATTTCTCCACCTTTTATTTGCCCCTCTCTCTTTGTATGCCTCCTTTATTTCTTAATCTCTTTCCTTCCATCTTGCATTGACTCTGCTGCCAAAGTCCAAAGACAAATTTGCTCTGGTTCACAGTTTAAGGCCTCTCTTTTCTCTATAGCCTGTTTCCATGCATCAGTCTGACAAAGAAATTTGTT
Source organism: Callopanchax toddi (assembly GCA_006937965.1). Lineage (NCBI taxonomy): Eukaryota > Metazoa > Chordata > Actinopteri > Cyprinodontiformes > Nothobranchiidae > Callopanchax > Callopanchax toddi. Next base: position 2,317,886 of record SSNR01000050.1, on the reverse strand, counting down.
TAGGGCAAGGACAGAATTGTGTGTGTTTGTACGTGTGTGTGTTTTTGTATGTGTGTGTGTGTGTGTGTGTAGTCTACAGTACATGCCCTGGCATACATTTAATCTGCAGCAGAAATCCCCTGCTCATTGTTTCACAGCAGTTTATCGTTTTAAACCTGAAAAATGTCTATTTATCATTCGACAACCGCACCGCCTAATTACAGATTATTACAGATATTATTGCTCAGCTTTACCAGGATAAAACCCAAAGAAATTATCATAATGGAGACCACATGATGTGTGTTGGATGCATTAAAAACCTCCAGTATTCTGCAAAAGTCCTTATTTCTCTCTATATTGCTGTGAATGAGCAAAGCCTTTGTTTCTGAAGGTCCTTTAACGTTCATATGAACATGTAATTTGTCTTGATGCATTGGTTTATACATTATAACACACATACAAGAAGAAAAACATAAACATGAATCATGGTCAACACAGTTGCCACTTAGCAAAAACTAAATATTTACGTTATAAACAGAACAGAAGTTGACTGAGGACGGATATCCATGTTCTGGGAGGCCCTTTACTCTGATCTGTGGATTGTTTCTGATCTTTGGATTATTTAGACATTTAAAAGGCTCCTAAAGTCAGTGAATGTAGCACATTATATCATTTAGTAAAAAAGCAGTTTTGATTATGATTTTTAGGCACAAAATCACAATTTGATTATTTTTTTAAGCTAAATTCATGGAAAATGGCTGATTTAGTACAGTTTTTAGCACCAGTAACTTTGTTATACAGTGGATGTTGGTCCTGTTTCAATTTTTTGTGGATTTTATAGTTTTTATTTTTTTTTATAAAGACTTGATCTGCTGTAGATAGTTGGTTCTTTTCTTTAGATTTGACACTTCTGTTTCTGTCCTCCACTTTTCAACTTTCCTATTTTTAAGCTGCACAGTATTCTGTCAGGTTTAAGAGCTGGACTGAAAATCTGTGGGGGGGAAATTGTGCAAAAAACATTTTTAAAACACAAATAAAGGATAGTTGTTAACTTTGAGGCTACAACCTTCATAATGGCTGCTTGATGTATTCTGCTGTGTGACTGAAAATCCTGCTTTTCTAATCTCAAAAAGGCTGCATGATCCTAAAGCGTCAGGATGTATAAAAAAAAAAAAGGTCAGGAATTCTCTAAATGTCTCTACAAACAGCTGACAGGTTTAAATACCCACTGCTTATAATTAGTTTTTAGGATGGAAGAATAATTTTTCCAGCTTTTTCTGGAGGTTCTAATAAAATGATCAAATACTTTAGTAAACAATGAGCACGTTCAGGTTTTTAATGTAGATGATTTCTATTAAATATCAAAGTAAAACTCTCTTTCTTGTATTTCTTGTTCTATTTTGCCTCATTTAACTTAATTTCTTTCTTTCATTAAAAGTCTGTTTTGTGTGTGTGTGTGTGTGTGTGTGTGTGTGTGTGTGTGTGTGTGTGTGTGTGTGTGTGTGTGTGTGTGTGTGTGTGCACTAATGATTTTCTCTTCCAGTGTTCTGAAGCTCTGGATACAGGGCCTGTTTGTTTTTGTTTTTTGGGGGGGGGGTTCAGTGAGGATGAGGCTCTACAGAAACACACCTCCATGAAGCTTCATGTGACTTGTTTTTATTTGAGTGTGATGGATAAACATGTCAGATCTCTGAGGCTGTGCCGTCATTACCGGTGTCCCAGACATCACAATGAAGACTGTCTCTTTGCCCTCTCCCCCTCCCTCCCCCCCTCCACAGTGGATTCACTATTGAACTGGCTTCTGCACTCACAGTCGTGTTGGCTTCCAATATCGGAATCCCTGTCAGTACGACACACTGCAAGGTATGACCGAGTGGCCCTCCGGCCGCTGACCTCTCACCCTCTCCCCACACAGGTGACACCAGGGGAGAGGGCGCTCACACTTCCTCCCAGGGTTACAGTTTGTCCATGGCGACGATAATTCATCATGTTGAATTTTCAAGGAACTGTTGTATTTATAAAGCATTTGATTTGATTTGTCTGAATCATGGCGGAAGACAATCAGACGTTTTCTGGCCCGTTCAGCCCGCTGGACGTCGCCCCGGGTCTCCGTGTGCAGCCCCTCTCCCCGGTTCTTTACAGGAGCATCAGAACCAGACTGGAAGACGAACCGGACCTGCCCCACCCCCCCTCCCCACCTACAGTGTCTCTTGTTTCATTTCCACCAACTCTATAATTTTGTCCCCCTCAGCATTGGCATGGTTTGCTGTGTGGTTCCTCCACCCTCCTGCACATGGCTGCAAGCCCACCCCCCCCTCTCACCGCCGCCCCTCCCCAACAACCACAGCCCCCCACCACCACCACCAAACCCCTCCTCCCCCAAACCAACCTGTCACACCTGTTTTCCACTTTTTTACCTCTCCCTCTCCATCTTTCTGTCTCTCCACTCGTCTGTCTTCACAGCGGATTTTGCATTGAAGTAATGAGTGCGCTAACTGTGCTTGTTGCATCAAATGTGGGCATCCCAATAAGCTCCACCCACTGCAAGGTACTGCAGCCATTGGTAGTGATGTTGTGCAAGAGAGCCCCTCTTCTCTTCCTGGAGCTCTTCTTCATCGCTTCACCTCTAGCTGTCAATCACAGAAACCAATCGCAACTCCTCAAGTTGAAGTTTTGACTTCAGCAGTTTTCCTTCAGCACCAAAACTTTAGTTTGTTCCTACAGAGAACTTTATAATAATTAAAGATCCTGAGGTAAATGTTTGACAAACATTCAACTATCTGATCCCGTTGGAAGAAAGCAGATTTTGCTTCTTATGTTTTAAACATTTGGTTCTTTATTTTTGTTCAATTAGAGGCTGAATTTTAGGTTTTCATGACGCAACTTATAGTTTGTTCTTGCAAAACTCTGTGTGGGTTTAGTAGACAACTGAGCCAGTGTCTGGGTTGCATTAAAGCAACAGAGTTTTAAAAAAAATGTGCAAATTTTCAGCTAGAATCACATTGAATTTCTGCATACGAGGCTTGTGCAAGAAGTTTTGCAAATGACTTGGCTTACTTGGGACATTTTATGTAATTTTCTTGTTACAGTTTAGTCAAAATCTCTAGTCAAAATCAAAAAATGACTAAATTTGTTTGCAATCACCTTAATTTTATTTGCAGATTTGCCTCCTTCCCAAAGGTTGTCTAATTTCTCACATGTTCTGACTAGTTAAGGCTAAATGGAGGACTGCTCTAGGTAGGAAATGTAAATCTTATGAGCATGTTCAAATCACAGCCACGCGATTTGCTACGGTCATGTTTATTTTACAGTACCCCCCCCCCCTCATGTCCAGAAGCAGGACAAACTGAGAGAAATCAGAAATGTTTAATTAAACATTTACTCTAAAATCAAGCCTGATGAAGGGAAACTGCTGAAGATTTAAAACTGGTGTTCAATTACCGGTGATCAGTTTGTCTAAACATCATCAACATCCAGTTCATGTTCTCATTTCTCACCTACAAACACTCATCTCTTCCCTAAAACTGGATAATCAGCTGCTTTGTCATCCCTTAATCCACTGATGGTTATAGGTTCCAGCTGGGTAGTGGTTTAATTTGTTTGGGGTTGGAGATGTTGAGGTGTTTTTGGGTAGAAATCAACTTTTAGACTGATTGGATTTGGATCTAAAAGCGAGTTTACAGGAAGTACCCAACAGCACCTCTCAGCATCTCCGTGTGTGAGAGGATGAGCGGTGATGGGCATTGATTTGGTTTTTCTGTCAGATTTGAGTGATTATTTTCTTTCTGCAGGCTTTTTAAAAATAGTTTAAACTTCACTGGAGGTTAAGTCGATGCCCACTCAGGGTGTGTGAAGGAGAGAATCATATCGTGTGCAGTGACTTGTTGTTTCCGAGTCTCTGTAGGCAGCAGGAACGCTCGGCTTACTGCATGCAAATGATTAGAAACAAACTTCACGGCCTCAAAGTTTACGTTTTTCCACACAGGCTTGTTTTGTTTTTGTAATGCAGAATATTTCCATAGAAAGATTCAGAACTGTTAGAAACCGTCTCCTTTGTGAGGCCGTTGGTCTGATTGAGAATCTTTATTCCGGCGGATCCTTCTATCAGGTCATTCAGGTCGTAGAGCTGCTCTAAGTAAGTTTGACCTTTCAGCTACTAACGTGATTCAATCTGGGCGTCTCGTGTTTCTCTGCTCGTGTAAAAGCAGACGACCACAGTTTGACTGTAGCGTCGCAAACGGAGCTGAAAACAAGTCACTGCACTGGTTACTGAGTTGTTTAAAATCACTTTGATTCCTCTTTGGTCTGTTTTCTGATTTGCTCTAAAAATAAAATGAGTAAAGATAGAATGTGGTAGAGAAAGTCTGATATTTGCAGTCATAAAACATGTCACCATTTAATGTCTACGGCTTAGTCAAAGTAACTGTTTTACACATCCGACCTGCTGATTTCAGACTTTCACGTGAGAACGTTAAATTATTGATAACCTTCACAATCGACTCGCTGACTAACAGACGTTTGAATCTGATGTGGGAGGAGCTGAAAGCTGCACAGGCTTCTCTTTACTTCTCAGTCTGCATCAGTGTTTTTACTCTAGTATTTTTATTTAAATACATTTTTAAAGTGAGTCATTATTTGTTGGTGCATGAAACACTTTTACTTTTTTATCATTTTTATTCTGCTGTTGGAAACTGATGCCTGAAAGCATAAAGTTAGGTGTTTTTTCTCACGAGGGAAGCCTGGACAGCCCGCAGCTCTTCCCCGTCTTTATGACTCTGAACATTTTGTTCTGTGCTGCTGCTGATTGTTTTTTCTGTCCGGCCGCGGCCTCCAGGTGGGCTCAGTCGTGGCCGTGGGTTGGATCCGCTCCCAGAAAGCCGTGGACTGGCGCCTCTTCAGGAACATCTTCCTGGCCTGGTTCGTCACGGTGCCCGTGGCCGGCCTGTTCAGCGCTGCCGTCATGGCTCTGTTCGTCTACGGCATCCTGCCCTACGTCTGAGGGTTGGCAGCTGGGAGGGGTGGAGGAAGGAGGGAGTCTGAGAGGAAAACGTAGAAATCAGAGCTGGAGCGTTGGTAGACAGAGAAGGAAATGGAAGTGAAGACGAGTGAGCTGGAGCTGCAGAGGTTTACAAATGGACTTTGGTTGTACTGTGGATGAGAGGAGGGTTGGTTCCCACGCTGATCTTGACTCATTCGAGTTTCCGATCGGTTTATATTTATTCTTTTTCTTTGGAGGGTGTGGATTATATAAAAGACGTATCATTAAATCTGCTGTAAATACAACAATCTGGAACTTAACACTTTGTTTTACTAAGATCTATGTTAGATGGATGAGAAGTGGTGATTATTTTCAGCCTCAATTAAAAGAAACAACTTCTCACAACAACAACAAAAAAGAAAAAAAATGTGCACAGAGATGAATGTGCAGTAAATCTGCTTCATTCTTCCTGCAATACAAGCAGAACTAAAGAGGCTCGAGTGTTTTTCTAATATTCCCAAAACGAACTAACGTGTACATATCGTTCTACTAGATCCGTGGTGATTTGTTGTATTGCGGCTTGCTTCAGCACAAAATAGGACAGGTGTGTGTGTGTGTGTGGTCAACCAACCCATCCGTCATCTCACTCTCAACAAGTACAACCAGGGCCAAAAAGGAAAGGATGTCTCAAACGAAAAAAAAGAGGGTGGTGCAACTTAGTTTTTCTTTTTTTAAATTTTCCACATGATGCCATAGAAACCTAATTTACTAAAGAGTTGATTTTTCTCGAGAGCTCCTGTATGTTTTTAGAGATGAATCTCATATTTTTTAAATGATGTATTATACTGTAATTTGTACTGTAAATACTGTCCTTGAGGAGTTTAGTAGTGGGATGGGGGTCATGTTTGTTTTTAATGTTGTAAGGGGGTGGGGCCCTTTTCACCTCATGTCATCATTTACAGCCTGCTTCATGGCATAAAGTTTAAAAAAACACTTTGTTTTTGTAGGAGTGTGCTGATTGGAGACGTTTAAGTGAGTTTTCAGTTCCCTCTTTATCTTATTAATCCAACAGTATCGACTGAAAGGTGTTAAAGGTTTTGTCCTTGAGAAAATTCTGAGTTGTCAGTTGAAAGGAAAGCTTGGATCCATTGAAGTTTGGACAGAGAGACAACCTCTTACATGTTGTAGATAGCTCTTTGAATGGCATCAGTTTGGAGAAATAAAGATGAATTCTCACTTGATTGATGAGCTAACGGCTAGTCTGAAAGGAGCAGAGATCAAAGTGGATTAGTGCAGTCTTGAAACAACTTTTAATCTGCTAAATTTATTGGTGACTCGTGCAAAAGTTGTACATCTTACGCCATTAGCCTACATGGTTATTTAGATGAAATTTATCAGGTAATATCAAATGCTGATAGCAGTAGCAGCTAGCTGTTGCATTCTGATGCAGCACTATTTATTTCAGAATAACCTCAAGTTCTATGATTTTCCTGCTGGAAGCAATCAAAGTTACACTGGAAGTGCTAAAGCTAGGCTAGCTGCTGCTATTCACACCTGCAATTAACTTTAAAAATCTATATAAAATGTATGGTGTTTGCATCATCAGTAATCCCATTTTAGCTCTGCTTTTCTAACCGTTGGCTCATCAATCCAGTCAGATATAGTCTTTATTTCACCAAACTGAGGTTGTTCACAGAGCCATCTCTGGCAGGTAAGTTGTTAACAGTTCTTAACCTTTCCTACTTGACCAGATCTGAGCTATCCCTTTACTGTCAGGCAGAAGTCGCTCTATTCAAAGCAGATCGATGCCAAAAAAAGCAGGAAACGGTGCAGCGGATGCCAAAACACTAAAACTGAGCAGAGGCATACGAGCGCAAACTGACGAGGTCCCGTGACGTGTTCACATATCATCAGCTGTATGCCTTTGTTTTCATACATAATCACTCATGGCTCCTCCATGTGTGAGTCCAGGGTTTCTGTCTTTCTGTAACTCTGTATATCATCCTATGCCAAAAGAGTTAAAGCCTTGACTTGTTAGAGAGCCACTGTGTCGTATCAAAACATTCAACTGGTGAACTAGAACCTTAGCTAGCAGAAAGTGAAAGACCAACAGACTAAACCCAAGCAAAACAACTCGAAATGCAGAAAGAGCTTTTAAAGTTTAGCCTAAAATCATCCAGTCAAAGTGAAGACTCACTCAGAGCCTGGTGGGGGTTTCCAGGCCGCTCGTATCACAAAATATCACAAGACTTTTGTCCTAAGATCAATGTGTCAGAACATAGAGGGATTGTTGCATAAAACTGATCGTCACCAGCTTTTAAACGAGGTCTCATGACCTGAGGATGAACAAAGTCTAGATCTTTTTTTTATTTGAACAAATTCTATGCCAGCTGTTGGAAGTCCTCTCTGTTCTTGTGCTGCGTTTCCCTTTTTTTTTTTTTTTTTACAATTTTTTTCTTTCATGAACAAATCTATGCTTAAGTAGCAACATGCCTTGTAACGTGTTTTACTTTGTGCAGATACAGTAAGATAATTAAGTACTGTGGTGTTTACATTGTAACCATATTGTAGAGTATCTGGTAAAAAACAAAAATAACTGTTGCCTAATGATGCCAATGAAAGAAAAAATGGTTAACCATGAATTTTTAAGTGCAAGGAAAAAAAGAAACAACTCAGAAGTGTCTAGAGAGAAAGATGTGTGTGTGTGTGTGTGTGTGTGTGTGTGTGTGTGTGTGTGTGTGTGTGTGTTATGACGTGTTTTTCTTTTTTTGCTGTTGTTGTAGTAGTAGTGCTAACTCTGATCCCCCATCACTTTACACTGCTACTGCAATGTGTTAACACTATATGTATGGGTGCAATTCAGTAATGAAAAGAATAACTAGAGAAAATTCATCAAAACTATATATTTTTCTACCATATCTGAGTTTTAACCTGCGTGAGCTTCCAGACACTTTAGAGGAGACGCTGTGGGCTCGCTGGAGGAACCGGGTGGAGGAACCGGGCCTCGGGTGGAGGGTGCTGCACTTTCTCCGAGCCCCGTGTTTTCCTCTACCATGTGGATTGACGTGTCGGTTGCCAGTAGATCAGATTTTGAAATGACTGTTTTTATTTTGAAGCTTTAGATGAAAACACTTTGTAATTTTGTTTCCCTGCTGCTTGGATCACGAGCTGCGAGAGGACAGCATTTTACTGCTCGCTGAGATCAAAAGAGAGATGTTTGTAGCTAATTCAGCGGGGAAAGGCGAGTGAATCGGAGCGCATTGGTTTCCTTGTGTTTTTGCTCTTGCAGCTCGTGACCTTTTTACTCGCTGTGTGTGACACAGAAAGCCACACAGTGCCGCTGATTTCACGTCCTCTTTTTATACTTTGGCACTTGTTGCAAGGTGTTTCAGAGGAAGTCCATTTAAAAATGTTACCAGATGCAAAAGAACAAACCTTGCTTCCTAAAAATACAGGTTTTCTCTTCTTATTAGCTTCAGCATGAGCCAGTGAACCGAACTTGTGCAAAAAAAAAAAAAAAAGCTGAAAGACATTTTACGAGAACGTCTATCCTGACTCTGTTAACCAGCATTAATTTATTTGTTTTTAATTTGTAAACTTAATTGGACGGAGTCTTTCAGCTCTAATAAACGCCCACAGCGGCACATTTCTTCTAAACATGACACCCTGTTTATCCAGCTTTTAAATGAAAATAATCCAATGACGCCTTTAGTCCATCTATTTATCATTGGAGTGAACATTTTAAGAAAATCTTGTTTAATTAAAAGTAGAAATAGATTTGAACATCAGCGTGCTCTGCAGGTCCTCTGTGTGACTCTCAGCCTCTCCTGTCTCCTCCTTTTGGGTTCTTTTCACTTCGTTTTATTTTTTTCTTTTCATTCTTTTTCCTGATTGGCCAAAAGAGGCACATTGCTCAAGGAGGGGAGGAAAAGTGAAAATCATGCTCTGGTAGAAATTTAGATGATGGATTTGACCCCCCCCCCCCCCCCCCCCCCCATCTAATTAATCATTTAATTAAAAAATAGGAACATTCAAACACCACTTCTATATAAGTGTTTCTTTTATTATTAAAAGCATTAAAAATTAATTAATATGATTCTGTCAGATGCATATATCATTCTGAAGAGGATTTTTTTTCTCAAACTGAGCCAGAAAAGCACAATTTTAAGTCAAATTACTTTTAAAGGAGCCAAATAATGAGGTGCATGTGGTGCTGATTACAGCCGCCAGAGGGCGTAGTTTCCCCACTTTCCTCCCCATGGAGAGGGGCAGCTTTCCAGACCTCCAGTATAAATCAGTGACTGGTTAAGTTGCCATTGAGGGAGTTTCTGTGCTCGTGTTGCATCAGAACCTTTTTACAGAATGTGCCATTTTCTTTCTCCCTGAATGTGCAACAACAAGCCGTTTGTTAACATGGTGCTGCACTGGTGTAATAGCGCCCCCTCATGTCTGTGTGCAGGCATTACTCACCTCAGCAGGTGGAGTAGTTCACTCCTCCATCTGAATTTGATGTGATGTCTTTCTTTTATTTTTCTGGTTGTTTTTTTGTGTTAGGATGTGCTCCTTGGCCAGCCTGCAGGCTTTACAGCTCCGTGTTGTCTTTTTACTGTCTACTGCTAACTAACTGTCCAGTTCTTTAAAAAGTCAATGAAAAAAAATAAAATATCTCAAAAGAAACCGTAGCCTGCTTCTACAGAATCCTAAAGCTCTTCTGATTTGCATATATCGTACTGTAATGTTTTATTTAAGATTTTTAGTGGAAAAAAATGTCACATTTAAACTAAATTATGGGAATTAAAATTACAAAGAATACCCCAAGTCTTCTGAGTCGTCTTATTTTGGGAGAGCGAGCTTGTGTGTGTGGAAGAGTTTAATGCGATGGTTTTCAGGTTTTACTCAATTTATGTCATAGAAGATAAACAGGAAATGGCATGTTGAATTATTGGCGTGATTACAGTTAGTCAGAATTTATCATCTTAAATACTTTTGAAGATTTTTATGAATTTTATTATTTATGTAAGAAATTACTCATATTGTTAGTTTTTGCAGAAAATGAATTTTAATGTTTTAAGCTTAAGTTAAAGTTTCAAAATGTGTATATTTATTTTGTTGATTTTTGAGTTTATTAAGGAGCATGTGACTCCAAAATGAAAATGCCACATTTAGTATAGGGAAGCCATGAATAAATAAAAATAGATGAATAAATAAAAATAGCATATTTATTTCTTAATGCTAACCTTTTAAAATGGACTTTATAAATCCAGGTTTTGAAAGTCCAAAGAACAACTTGAAAGCAGAATGTAAATGAATTCTAGATTTATGCCAAAAAATAGAAAATTCCAGACACCATATTTCATGACTAAAACCTGATGTGAACAGTCTTCCTGACATAATCACTTGTTTTTTTCCCCCCTACTTTGCAAACATTGGAACTGGTTTCATTAAAGACTTTTTAAATTCTTTAAGGTTCAGAGCTCAGATAAGTAACTTGGCATGGAGTTCACTCTCAGGTTTCCCAGCAGTCTTTGTGCCTGTTCTGGGTTAGATTTAGGAAGTTTGTTCAGCAACGCTAACAAGAATGCTGGAGTGATGCCGACTCACAGCAAGCGACTGCGTTTACATTTAGCAGGCTGGTGGTTTTCATTTCATGTTGGATAAATCAGAGACCGCAAAGAAATGAAAACCATTCTACTTGGAGCTCCAACAGTTTAATAAAGGAGAATCTGGAGGTTTTTATTTATTTGTGGTTCTTAACTGACAACAGAAAGCCTTTCAGCTGTTTATTAAATGTAGCTCCTCCACAACATAATAAATCCCATAAGGAATTGGAATTCTTGAAATGATAAAAACTTGTATTTTGTCTTTAGAAAATTATTTAAGGTTAGGGACATTTTTGTGGCGCTCATGTCAGATAAAAGCAACTTAAGGGAAAAATCTATTTCATTTGAACCTCTAATGACCACAAATCACCTAAATAAAGCACATTTTCTTCAGAAAGGAAGTGTTTTCTTGTCCTGTGGAGTTTAATGGCTGGACTGTTTGGATTTCTAAGAACTACAAAGGAAATTAAACTCTTTGTGAGATACTGCATGCCTTTACCACTGAGCTTATTTCAGCTATGAGGGCACAGTAAATGAGGACATGCATCAGGTGGTTACAAGACTGAAAGGTAGGGGTTTATTTTTTTAACCATAATCTGTACATGCTAACCAGGAAGTTGGCAACCGAGAAAATCAAATAAAAACACAAACCAGAGAGCAGGACTGGGTTAGTTCATTTCCATCCAAAACATTTTTATTGTCCTCCAAACTGAAAGGTTTACCCTGTCGTTTGGCTCGTCTGATGAGCCAAAAAACATACATTGCATTTCTTCAGTTAGCAGTGGAGGCATACAAAGATACTTCAATGTTTTTGTTTGTTTTTTACTGAGAGAAATGAATGAATGAAATGAGCAATACGGGATCCTCTCCTTCAAGTCACATGAGCAATCTTTGTATTTCATGAGTAATGGAGATTATTTTCAGATCACGAGAAGCTGGAGAAAGAAGCGTCTGATCTTCTGTAAAAGACAGAGGAGGAGAAACAACCGTATGAAGAGCAGGGTTGTGTTTCTTCATGTTACAAAAGACCTGAAAACAGTCGTACTGAAGAGATCATTTAGTCTCTCTTTGCCTCAGAGTTGTGTGTCGGCTTCATGTTGAATATTTGTAGTGTACACAAACGGACACCGGATATGCAATTCAAAACCAAAGTGCCCACAGTCGATATAAAGCCAGGTCACATGACCCAAAAAACAGGTGACGTCACACAAAAGGGAGGGAGGGGTTGATCCTGGACGTAAAGGTTAACCAAACATGGCCGTCAGTGTGTGTGTGTGTAGGGTGGAGATATGCCAGCGATGTGGCACTCAGCACCTTTAGATTACAGTTACTCAGAGAAACACCTCCCTGCCTGGTGACTGTGCAGTTAAAAATGGGCACATGGTGATTTCAGCTCATGCTTAAGTTGTGGTAAACCATCCAAGCACTTCTTAAATTTATATCTATAAATACACAGCAGCGCTTTAATCGGAGAGGTTTCAGTCCTCTCCCTCGGTGAGTGTGTGATGAGTTTCTCTTAAAACGGCTAACTACTCTTTGCTCTTCTGCTAGAGGAAACGCGGGTTACGTGGGACTGATTATCACCTTTCATATAAATTTTTCTATAATATATTTATATAGTCATTTTTCCTTTTTCTCTCACGCACCCACCACTTGCGTTCACATTCTCTCGTCTCACTACTTTTATTCAGCGTACACAACGTAAAACATGGGGTGGAGTTGGGAGCGACAGAGCTGTAATGACAATCACTGAGAAAACAAAAACAAAAAAAAAAGCCAAAAAGAACAGCAGTCTTTTTGTCATCCATTGGCAGTTGGACTGACTGAGCAGTCAGCTAGTCACAATGGTGTTTCAGGGAAGGGAGTGGCCATGTCATCAAAGGGGCGGCGCGGGGGGTTCTTTCTTCGTTGGTGCCGTTTTAGTCGTCACTTTTGTCGTCTTGGTAGTGGGGGTCGTCTCCTTGAGGTTGAGGTTCTCCAGTGCCACGTCTAGGGTCATGACTTCAACACAGCCCATCGCCTCGAAGTCGGCGAAGTTCCGCAACGAGCCGTGACAATCGTCCTCATCTTCGGATGAGGAGGCCGAGGCGTCCTCATCGGGCAGCAGCGTGGACAGCAGCAGCTCCGTCACAAACAGGCTCCTGTCGGCCCACTGGGCCTCACACGCCTGCCTCTCCACCTCAGACAGCCGGGGTTCGCTCAGCCTGCAACACATAGACAAACACACGGGCAGGTGAATTTATCAGCTGATGAAGACGCCAACAGAAATAAAAAACAAGAAAATAAATTAATCTATGGCCACATCTGAGGCACGAGTTCATTTGAAAGTCCGTTTTATTTGTGTGGGCTGAGAATTTTACAGATCTCACTTATGGAAATTATAAATTTGACTAATTTGCTGCAAATAAACTTCTAAACATATCTGCTGACACTGTGATCATTAGCTGCTCCTTGTGATGAGATCTACTGGGTACCAATACCTTCATTAAGGCCAATTCATACTTTATGAGAAGCAAGAACTTTGTTCCTGCTGGGGGCCTCCGAGAACAAAAATGTCATTTTGTTCTCGCAACCCCAGTTCGGCAGCGCTTGCAGCTTGTTCTTGTACACTCAGCTGAGCAGAACTTCTTTCTGCAGGGCGTCCAACTGAACAACTGCTGTGATTGGTCAGAAAGGGAGAATGGGCGTGGTTAGTGCGGTCAGCGGTTGACGTCGTACGTTTAAATGGATACCTTTGAGGAACAGCTGGCCGAGGCGGTGAGAAAATATGCCCACCTATATAACTCAGTATGAATGGTCTGTGCCGAAACAAACTTTTTTCTTGTTCTCGGAGCCCCCCCAGCAAGAACAAACTTCTTGCTTCTTGTGGAGGATGAATTGGCCTTTAGTGTTTTTGCTGTGCAATCTGGTCAGTTACTAGCCTGATAAAATATCTAAAAACATCTTTAACTACAGAACTCCTGCAAGGAGGCGAATGAAGCTGCAGGAACCAGTTACTGTTAGTTAGCCTTAATGTAGTGGAGGTGGTAGTAGGTCACACACATTGTAATATCAGTGCTGCGTCTATCTTTAACTTAAGAAATAAAGCCTACAATCTATTAGAAGCCCTTTGAAAGCATTAAAAACTAAAAGCAATAATATAAAGCAATTCTAGGCAGATGGTTAATTAAAGGAATAATAAGGTATAAAAACTTGTGTTTACATATTATTTTAACACAAATTAGAGGTGGTGAATGATTACAGTGGCAGCTATAAAGTTAGTAACTAAAGAGTAAAACCTGTGCACAGATCCAACAGTATCAGGCTGGTAACAAACAAATCAAACGGACTTCACACATGAGGCTGTACCTGCTGAGTAGAAACTGGGAGCTGTGTGCCGTATGCTGTGTGTTGGGCTCAGTTGGGCCTGGGTTGGGACTGGGGTTGTTGGCGTGATTGGCGCTGGGGTTGGGGTTTGCAGTTGCCGAGTTTGTGTTGAGGATCGCGTTGGCTCGGCCGCCTCCCCGCGTGGCGTTTCGGGCCGTCTCCAGCTGCTGACGTGCCGCCTGGGCCTGCTGGCGCTCCAGCTGGAGCTGCATCTGAAGCTGCTGGAGCTGCGAGGCAGAAGGACCCGAGCTCAGCTGGCCCCCCGCTGAACGACGCACCCCCGACAACTGAGACAGAAGCTCTGAAGAAACAGACACAGAAACTTTAATGGTGTATCCATTAAAACTGGTACCAATAGAGAACTGCAGCCAATTAGGAAGCCAGTTCACTAGATTATAAAACTGTAGGATCTCACAAAAAACAACATAAACAGAACATGAGCGGTCATAAATGAAAATATTTAATCATTCTTCTTTTAATCCCTTAAACAAGCAGCTTTAGAGCTAAACATCTCAGAAATAAAGACACATCCAGTGACTGTGTGTGATAAAACTTGACCAGTGGGATCAAGGGCTCAGTGAGAAACATCAGATCATTATAAAGAACACTGGTGAGGCCGACTGAACACGGAGCCTCGTTAGATCACAGCTGGAGTTCACCTAACAAATGCCAAGCGCTGAAGCAGACGAACACTGGGAACAGGATAGAACGGCCACAGCAGATTACAGGACTTTCAATAGCCACTGAATCATGGGTTGCTCATTAAATTTTGACACAAACAACTCTTTTTCAGAGAAGTAAACAGGGAGACGTGTTGACAAACAGCTGTAGAAACTCTTCTGAAATGCCCGACATCCGTTTTCAGCTGCCCAATGACTCCGAGCATGTTTTCTGGAATTTTCATTTTTACCTGTTGACAGATTTAAACACCTTGACTTGTAATCTATATTCTACATTATGCACTGGAGGTTCATTGAATTTCTTTTGCATTTAAATTTCTCTATATGGCATCTTCTGATATTCAGCTTGTGTGTCTTTAAATGTGTATTAAATACACTTCCGTCTCTAATACTACCATGAATTATGTGAGCCGATAATGAAGATGCCGCTGTTCAAATGGTGAGTCATCAACTTCTCCTCAGTCCATCTTAAATGAGCTCAGACCCACAAAACCTGGATGCATTCCTGGGTTTTGTTTAGATCTGGATTTTCTTTGGCTGCAGTAAAAACTACGCCATAAAAGATCCGATATCCAAATATGTATTATTTAATTTAGGAAATGTTTACCTGAGAAACCCTTCACAACTAGGGACCCGCCAAGTCTATATTCAATCGGTTGTGGATGCAGAGACACCTAAACATCTTTATGTTCAGATTTTTATTAATGTGAGGCCAAACACAAAATATGTTAAGTATTTATAAAATGTAAAAGTTTCAGTTCAATCCAAAGTATTAGTCTTTTATTCACCAGGTTTTTTTCTTTTAATTGAATTTCCTGGTAAATAAAACCACAAATCCTCCTCACTGACTTTTACCAAGAAGCAGACCTGTGAGCACCGTTCCTAAAACTTGACCCAATCCAGCAGCATTACTGAAGAGTGACCCAGACCCTGTTCTTGTTCCTGATAATGAACTAAAAATTATTTTTAAGAAAGCAGAAAACAATCAACCAATCAAATCCAGGGAATTTTATGCTTTTCTTTTACTAAGGCAAATGTGCAAGACCCTTATGTCTATGATTTGAGCAGTACAAATAAAAAAAAAGAAAATCACTATAAAAACCAGTTCTGAATTACTGTATGTTTAAATTAAAGCCGCACTCTGGAGGATTTCATCAAGAGAGCAGTTTTTGAATCTAGCGTACAAAGGCTCCTCCTCAAAACATCTCGACACGCGCGTCCGGTCGCGTGCACGCGGCGCATATACTTCGGACATGAACTGTACAGCTCAGTGTGTAGGGTTTAATCACTCACAGTTCACAATCTTATTCCAACAATACTACGAGGGTCTGATGAGCCCTCTCTGTCCCTGCTGCTTCTGATATTAGCTCTGTTAGCAGAGAGCTGCTGCTGGACTCTGAAGCTGAACTTGACTCGGCCCTGGATGAACTTTCTGACCAAAATAAATGCGTAATCCTGTCAAGCCTTGCCATTCTGTGAGGTGAAAGGTTTAAAAATAAAAATAAATCCATCTTTAGCTGGAGAATGGGTAGGTTTTTAGTAGAAATGAGCCGCGAGTCCTCAGTGAACGGCTGAGACGGCAGAGAAACACACGGAGCGTCCTGTACGACAGCGCCCCCTACTGGTACAAGTTTGGTCGATGCGCGTGCATGTTGAGAGAATGCAGAAATTTGAATTTCATTGGCTGAAAAATGTCGGCGGCAAGAAATAATGGAAAGGGGTCTCTAGGAGGAAGGAGGGTCTTCATCAGAATGACAGATGTTGTGGAACTCAACCCATAGATCATAGTTTAGACCTGAAATATCATTTAAAACATTTAGAAAACTTTGATACAGAGAAAAATGCTCCAGAGAGCCGCTTTAATAAATACATATTTGAGGTCCAGAAAGACTTTCAACTTGGAGTTTTCTCCAAGGCTTTTATCTAGGTGAATGAACACAAAATATTTCCGGTTTAACGAAAGATCAATGTTTTCTTCCGACATTAACCAGCCTAGCTTGGTTTGCAGCAGCGACGTGTCTCAGTGTGTGTGTCTGACCTGCTATTGGGTCCATGGCCTCTCTGCTGTAGTTGCTCTGTGAAGAACTCTGACTGGTTGAGAGCCCTCCTGTGGTGCTGCTGGTGAAATGCATGTTAGACCTTCGGGCCCGCGGACCCCCGAACCCACGCCCGGGGTGAAACATCCTCCTCACATGCCTCACTCCACTGGACTCATCGTGAAACTCACAGTCAAGGAATACACTGAGAGTAAAATATTAGCTGTGTGACCTCTAAGTAGGTGACATCAAAGCTGGGACCTGACAACACATTTTGCATCCTGCTCTAATGAAACCAGACAATAAACAGCATGGGTTCATCCACAGACAGACATTTAGTAAAGCTTTCTGATGCCTCGATCTCAGATTTATTTAACTGTATTTTTGTCTCTTTTGTTTTCTCCACAGCATTGGTTCAAAGTAATCTATAAATAGACTGCTAGACTGATGTCGTCAGTCCTGAGGCTATTCTAGACACAAAGTATTTCAGCTGGTTCCTCACAGGCAAACCAACTCAGTTTATTTCAGTCTGTAGAACAATATGATCACAACCAGGCAGGTGATCTTTGATGGATCATAACTTTCCTCAGCAGAAAAGTCCAAAGTAATCAAGTGAAAAATAAAGAGGTTACTTATTTTACACAAAAAAACAAAACAAACATACCAAACTTCTTAATTTTAATTATGTTGTCATTTTGCTATAATTCTACTTCCCCAGATCCAACGTAGAAGGAAGAAGAAAATGTCAGTAAATGTCAGTTTCAGTGAACGGATTTCTAAATGAAACAGGCTTCCTGCAGCAGTTCCTGAAGTCATGTCTGCTGAGGTGGGAGCACACTGTGAAAAGGATATCAAGTCTCTGGGAGCTCTGTGTTCAAGTGTGAGATGAGCAGCAAAGTCATCTGTCACATGGTTTGGGTCGCCACCTGGCAGCGCTGCACATATGGGGCAGATCTAAAGGACAGGAAGAGACATGATCAGATAATCGACTGCAGCTGATCTAATATATTCTGCTTTCAGAAAAACGTGAACTGAAAATGTTATTAAGAGGGCTAAAGGAGAATTCAGTCTGAAAGTGAAATCACTGATATTCCAGTCAGCCATTATGAAAACACATCCACCATAAAGAGTACAAGAACAGAAGTGAGTGGACAAACATCCTGAGGCAGCAGAAATGTGCATCACACATAGTCAATAGTTTAATAAAAACAGAAAAAAGGTGACAGAAATGTGTAAAGTGCTTATTATATACATCCAGGAACTGGATGTTCAACCAACACAACCAAATATATAGTTTGATTAAACTTTTAAAAATAATAGCACACACGATTATCCGCTATTAGCTGGGCTAGTAATAGAAACTATTAAACTTTATTTAGGCTTGAAATAAAAATATAAATACTAAGAGAAAGGTCTGACAGCAGCTATTTGAATACAAACTTTGTTGTAACATCATCATTTCTCATATCTGTGTAACAGCATATAGGTAATCCCAACACAATTACAGTGATGCTCATCTTCATACAGACATCATAACCAAAAATCAATGTCTCCACATCCATCTGCTTCTGGGGGAAAACGAACAACTTCTAAATGTCACTGGCCAACTTCACAGCAGGTAGTAAAGTCAAGACAAAACACTGCAGCTTAGCAAAATGATCTGGTTGTTTCAAAGAGACCGTCTCCCTTCAAACTGCCTCCCTCTCTCACATCACTTAATAAAGTTCTTCTGTTTAAGCTTTAAAGAAAATGTCAGCAGGTGAAATCTAGGACTATTCTGAGTAGTAGGCAGACTGTGAGGTGAACCCTTCCTCTTCAGCATGCCATCAGCAAAGGCTGATGAAGATACTTTAAAAAGAGAGAGACAATTCCTTAACAGTTCAGCTGAGTCAGCTTGGAGCCATGGCCGTTTCTCCAAGCGGACGCCTTCTAACCATCACAGAAGAATGAAGTTGTACTCTTTATTACATCAGACTGTTCTTTGGCTGATTTTTCTCAATCAGAATTTTAAAACTAGCACCAAAAACCTAAAAAAAAAAACTAGAAACAAGCTTCTCAAAATACTGAAGATCCAAATATTAAAAAAACATCCAAAAATTAAAACTTCCTTTAATCAGAACAAATAACTGTAATAATATCTGAACCTGCCAAAGCACACAGCCAAAAACCACACGGCTGTGTAATGTGAGGGATATTTTCCACCACCGATTAAATGAACTCAATTAAGAATCGCATTCATGCAACAAAAACAATCAGCACAGTGTAAAAGCTTCCAGCTGGTTCACTCTGTAGACATTTGGTCCAGGTTTTCCTTGTTTATGTCAACTTTAGCACCCACTCACCACTTCTGTAGAGGTTTCTGTGTGCTCTGCAGCCACATGCTCCTGCAGAGAGCTCTCCGTGTAGCCCATCCGACCACAGTAGGGACAAGTGAAGGCCTGTGGCTGCTCCACTGAGAAGGCTTCTCCACCATAATACAGGTCTGAGAGGAAATAAGAAAGGCAGGCTTAACAGTTTGTTCAGATCTGGTGCTTGAGCATGATGATCTAGTACTGGTAAAAGCAAACCCACATGATTAATCCTACATACAAAAAACCTTGCGTGAATAAGCCATGTATTTGTCTAACACTATAAACTATTTTGTGAATGCCATCTACTTAAGGCATTTCTTAAATGGGAAATATCTTCTGTTTTGTGTGAAAATTTCTTGCACAGGAACAACTGTCAAAATTAAAACATTTTTGCAGATACATTTCTAAATAAGCAATTATTATTCAGTCTTTCTATGTTCAGTTTTGTGCCACTGTCATATTAAAAAACACTAAAACTGGTATAAGTAATTACTAATTTATACAAATCTTAAAAAGACTGGCTAATTCTTGGAAATGGAAAAAAAAATGCACATTTGCTTTTAAGAAAAATCTCTTTTCACATAAGAAAAAAACTTACAAATTATATAATAGGTGTCCAAACAATGTAGAAATGTCTTAGATTTGTTTTTTTTACAGCTATTTTCCCAGAACAGACTCAAGACAATTAGAATCATTATTTCAAATAATTGAGCTAATTGTTATTTCTGACAGACCAATGTCTATTTTCAGTAAAACACAAAAAGCACAGTTGAGAATACACAATAAAAATCAAATTGACTCTTTAAGTGGTCTAATATAATCAAAGTCTCGGCAGAAGCTGAAAATTAGTGAAAGATAATAATTCCATAAAACTACAATGTTTAGGAGACTGTTTTTATTTAATGTTATCATTTTTGAAGGTTTTTTCCCTGAAAGTCTTCTCTATGAATAGTTAAGGGATAAATGCTCCTTTAATTACCAAATGATGTTGTTGCAAGTAGTCAAAAAATTACAACGGTAGAAATAAAAAATATTTCTAAAAGAAACTTACTACTATTCATGAAAACAAATGCTTAAAAAGCTACAAAAACATCAACTAAACACACAAAAGCAAAACGATGTTTTCCTGAGCTGGTATTTTGTCCCTTTAATTTCTGTTGATTCATTTTATCAGATTGAGAACGAGCATTTCTACTGTGAGAAAAACTGAGTAAAATATTTCACATTCATAATACTAATTTACCAATAACACAAAGCCTAACTAAATTGTATGAATTTGACCATAGTTTACAAAACGTAGTCTTCAATCTGACTGAATGCCAGCATAAAATGTTTCAGTCAAGTACAAATAAATCATTCAAGAAACAAAATGACTTTGGTTAGCTCAAACCCATCACTGCTAAGCAAACTGAATGCAAATCATCCAATTTATTTTTAAAAACCATGCCAACAAAAGTTAAAACACTATTTTACTTAAGCAAGCTTCTTATTGCCGCCGAAGGCAGACTTACAAAGACGGACAATACTATCCTTATCCTGACTATAAATCCAACAATATCTGAATAGGCTGTGAAGTGCTTAAAGTAAAAATTATGTAACAAGGTCCAAACAACTTGTTTTAAAAGCTATTTCAATGTGTGTTTCTTCCCACCAGTCTTTCAGACTTAAAATTTAACTTCTACATGTTCATTTTAGTACATTTGTGACTGAGAAATGCTCTGGTATTTTGTGATAAACCAATATGAGAAGCAGCTTATAAACAAGATAATGTTCAGGGATGCAAAAAGGCTATTTTGCACTTTTTTACTAAAATAAGAAATGAGACATTAATAACAAACAATAATGAAAAAAATGCATGCCACTTTTGTATCTAAAACTTAAAGCTTTATTTTTTTATCATCTCAAATTCATGACAAGAGTGATGTGCACTACTTACCAAAGTCAACTCGTGTTAATATACACTGCATTGGATGTTCTGTGGTGTGTCTGGTTGTGGTCGCACCGCTCTCGTAGCATGATGCACACAAATCATAGTCATAGCATATTAAACATTTGTACCGGCGACCTCTGAAGTTTCCTTTCAAACATGCATCGCAGCTCACACCTGAAAACAGAAAAATGACACAACAGAGGTTAGAAATGGGTATGAATCCGTTAGATGGTTGATTTATTTATCTTTAATTAAAATAAAAGCACATTTCTCCTCCCTACTTTAACTAAACACATAGTCAATGCCCTATCAAGGATTAGATTAATTAAAATAATTTGTAACTACATGTTTATGAATACAATGATGGTATAAAATCTGGCTTTCCTGAGAGGTGTAAGCCAATATTTCCTCAATCACCACACTTTAAAAAAAAAATCATACAAAAAACTATTAATTCCATCCAAAATGTGTCACGTGACTAAACGGGAGCCAGAGTGTTGAAGACTGACTGACAGACGTGTAGTCTCTGTGTGAGCTCTGACATTAGACTGTCTTAAGTCC
The DNA here is from genome assembly GCA_006937965.1 of Callopanchax toddi. Taxonomy (NCBI): domain Eukaryota; kingdom Metazoa; phylum Chordata; class Actinopteri; order Cyprinodontiformes; family Nothobranchiidae; genus Callopanchax; species Callopanchax toddi. Next base: position 2,296,405 of record SSNR01000050.1, on the reverse strand, counting down.
TACATATTTCCATTCACAGCCAGGAACCTGCAAAGCTCAAAGCTAACTCGTTCCTGCTGTTCAGCGGCTGCTACAGAAACACCAACTACTGCTCAAACCTCACTGATAAAACAACTTGACAACTAGCAGCTAAGTTAACAACAACACAAACATAATGGGAAAAGGAGGCCATACAGGGCCTGACTATCCTCTGCAGCAAAACAAATTAATTACTAAACACACCATTACTATTCGACACAAACAAGCAACTCCAACAAGGTTGGCCACAAGGACGAGGTGATTGTTTTCAATTTGTTGGCTTACGAAACTGAAACCGAGAGGCCAACTTCCACCTGGGAGGAAGCTAAACTAGTTAACATGAATCACATACACGCTTCGACCTTTTCCGCGACATCTGGGATTCGCTATCCCCAAATGTTGCCTATTTTCGGCACTCCCCCTGCTCGTCAACGGTCAACTACATTACTACACAGCTAGCTAGCACTTAGCTAAAATAACTAGCGTCTTCCGCCTCTGTGACAGCGCTGACTAAAGTAGAATTTTAAATATATACCACAACAGTAACTGCAAGTCCATTTGATGAGATTGATATTTAGGTGGCGTACACCTGAAATTTCACTGCAACACTGCAGCTACAACTAGCCGACGTTAGCTGCAAAATAAGAAATAGTCGGCTAGCTAGAGTTAGCTCGCGGTGCACTGTCAACGCTTTTTCGTCACTAATTCTGACCTGCCGACAGCTCGGTGTTAAAATGTGTCCTTACCTTCATGGCGGGACATCCTACGAACACAAACTCAGCCCTCTGCTCGGGCTCCCGGGTTCGCAATTTAGATTTTAAAATGAGAGGAGAGAAGAGAAGCCGGGGCTGGGTGCCTGTCCCTGGCCTCTTCCCTCATGAAGGATCCGGTTTGGCTCGCTGCCCCCCCTCCGCCTGCTGCTGTGTCACTGTCCGGCACGATGCTGCTCTGTCCACGTGGTGGCGCTGTTGGCTCAATTTCAGTGCGAATAGTGCCTTAACCGCTGGAAACCCTTATTATTTATTCTCACAAAAAATAAGACGTTTAGTTATTTTGACTTTTCAGAAATTTTACACATAAAAAATCAATTCAAACAAATATTATCAACATAACAGAACTCTAAATTTACTCAGAACTTGTTAAATTACAGCAATGTTTGGTTTAAAAGGGGAAAAATAAGACACATTTGCTCTTTTTTTTAAGCTGGTTTCAATCAGTTCAGTATATCAAATGTACAAGGAACATGTTTTATAATAAATTATCCCAGATTGTTTTAATGTTGACAATATTTCCACTAAATTAAAAATGATGATTGCCAAAGGTGTGGCCACTCCCCATTCCTCCTCTGTCAGCTCTGAACATCCTACATCATTGTGGGTCCAGTTGCCATGGTTACCAAGAACCCCTCATCCCCTCATATATTCTTGTTTCGTCTACATTGCTGCATTTGATCATCCTAACACTTTTGTTTCTGACCCACATATTTTATTCTTAATCTTTTTTGCAAATGCATTGTTTAAAAAACATAATGTTTAATATCTTAGCTGCTAATACAGCATTTCTTTTAAGTTTAATGTTTACAAAATGTTCATCAGCTATTTGAAAATGCTCAAGTGATCAAATGTGGCCACTTGCCGTATGAATGGTTAACAGCCTTTTTGTGGGTCAGAAACTAAAAAACCTCGCACACTCTGGGAAAAAGCAATTAACCAAGAGAACATTAAAAAACCACACACACAGGAAGGTCTGTGCAGCCAAAGCTTTGATGAGAAACCACCCAACAATGTTGTATCTTTCAAGTATCTACAGAAAGTTGTTGAACAGAACAAATCAGTTTATGGTCACTGAAAAACTCAGGTAGATTTAAAATTATACTTCAAACCTCAAGATCAGTTTAAAGCACCACAAATGGGCCATCAATTTAATAAGTCCACGAACTGTTAAAGCCCAAACTTTAAATAAAGATACTGAAAACCTTGCTTCAAAACTGCAAAACTTTTAACACAATGTGAAACGATTCTTTCTGTTAGACCTGATTGTTTTACAACTGGTTCCAGGCCAGACTGTTGTGTAGACTGAGGACAGGACAGGTCAGCACCAAGCAGAACTGAGCTCTCAGACTTGGCAGCTGGAGGAGGTGTGTGTGGGTGGAAAGAATAATATGCCTTTACAGGAGGCTACTTTAACCTTGAAGGTGATCATAAGAGCCAGTTTCTGACATCAGACTAATTCTGGGAAGTACTTTTTTTTCCTGGTTACATACTAAATACTTTTCTGCCACCCTCACACTCATGATGGAAAACATAAAGACACAAGTCAGTCTGGAGAACATTCTGGTCTCCTTAAGGTTTATTTAAACCAAGCATATCCCATCTTCTTGTTTACCCAAAATTACATATTTTAAGTCCTTGCTACCTTGTGATTAACACCAAGACCTTTAACCTCTTCCTCCCTGGATGAAAAGTGGTTTTAAAATATTTTGAAAAAAAAACACTAAATACTTTTTTATATTAGTATGACTTTAATTGATTTAGGATCTATTGAGTTTCGTTTCTCTTGTAACACATTTTGCAGAATTTTGAGAATCTTTAGAGCAGCTTCAGTAACAAAAATGTCAGCAATGTTTTCTGAAGTGTTTTCCCCCCCCAAATCTCCCTCTGAATAAAAGAGAAAGAGAAGCAGACCTACTGTATCTCAGGTTACGTGTTTGTTGCTTTTCTATAGAGTCCAGCACTGTTGAGTTTGGCCTTAAATTTTCTGAGACTTTATTGAATTTAAGAGTAAGTTTGAAAGAATAGCAAGGATGGGGTTAAATGTCATTTTAGGACACATTATTTCAGTTTCAAACAGCGAGACAGGTCTGGTGATTTGTTTTCCCTTTGCAGAAATGTTTGATGCAGTCTAAATTTGCATTCAGGCAACTCAAACGTCTTCAGATTGGTAGAAAGAAGTCATTCCTTCAAGGGACATCGCATGAGACGTTTCAGTGAGACACAAAATTATTCTGCAAATAATTTCAGTTTGGTTGAAGAAATATCCAGAATTTCTACAACTCATTCTGCAGCAGAGCAACAAAAACCCTTCAAAGCTCACTGATGCTGATGAAAGGATTATTTATACACCAGGGAGACTCCTCATCATTTGAGCTCTAGAGGAGATGTAGCCTCATGCATCTTTATAAGAGCATTGCTAATAATACATAGGGGACAAAAATAGTGCAAGTTATTTTAGATGTTCCCGTGTCTCGCACACTCACTGTCCTCCTCTGAGAAAGACAATTTCAGTATTGGTGTCAGTATTTAAAGTTTTCATAAAAAATAAGTTACTTTAGATCAGAGTGACAGATCTTTTAATCATTGTCAACATTTCAGACGTGCTTCAGAACAGGATGACCACTTTTCTTGTTAGGATGATTTTTACGTGACGCAGTAAGTTGAATATTAGAATTACTCAGAACATCTTGCTTTAAACTTCTCATGAGCTGCATGCAGATAGATTTTTGACAGAATTTAGAGATTTATTTACAGATCGGTCAGTCAGAGAAGGCTCTGTCCCTCCTGTCAAACGTCGTCTATTACGTCAGTTTTTGCAGGATTTGAGACAAATTTAGATGTCATATTTTTGTTAGTTAACTATTAGCTTCAAAGGCTTGTGAACAAAGTTCCTTCAAAAGAGTTGTGCTGTAACAGACATTTAGATTCAACATGTTTTAGTTATACTGTAGCAAAGTTCATTCAAATAAAGAGACATTTTTTAATAGTTTGCAATAGATTTGCAGATTCAACCAATTTTCACACTAAAACCTGAAAAAGATGAATAAAGCAGAATGTGTAACTTGGAGAAAACTGTTTGCAAAGATAAAGATCAGAACTAATGAAATAAAAAATAAACCATATGTGTCTGTGACAGCTGATAACTTGTGAAGCGGTTTTGAATAATACATGAAAACATGTAAAACTGCAAATATTTAAAATAGGTTATTTTGAGGGGAAAAAATAGTTTTGGGTTCTTTTCATTTTTCAAATAGAGATGAGTAAGTTGTAAACTGCCCCCCAATTTTTTTTCTCCTCTCATTTTTTCCAGGATATTTTCAGTGATCCATACAGATTGTGATCAGTAAAAAAAAATTTGACCAGTTTAACATTTGCATAATAATTTCTTTATATAAGAATCATTTTTGATTAATTTCTGCATTTTGAAAACGTGGTCTCATTTAGGCCTATCTATGTATATTTTATTTCTTTTTTTAATATTGGAGCTGAATTAAACAAATTTGGGGTTTGAGGAGTTGATGCAGGTGTCAGGAACTCATCTCAAACCCTTCTGAGTGGAAGAAATGTGAAAGAACTTTGGGAGGGAGTTTAAATTAGGATAAACTGTAAATAAGCTCAGAAATGATTGTGAAGAAACTGCATTAAGAAATTCACACAACAGTTGCATGACCAATTTGCTGGTAATTACTGTAATCTCTTGCCCCACCTGACTTTCATTTACACACCTGATAAGAATTAGTGGGTGATTAGGAGGCTTCTGATGGCCATGAAGGCACACTGGGAAACCTAAAACATGCTGGATTTGGGCCCTCAAGGATCAGGATTGCTCACCTCCTCTGGTGTAGGGTGTGCCAATTCAGTAAGGTTCTAATAAAGTGTCTCCAACCGTCAGCTTAAATAAATAGCACCTCCACCTTCCATTGTTCCAAAAGTGAGGCCAAACTATGCAGGCGGAGCCCTCTTGTGTTTTTGAAGCCAGAGTCAGCGTCCTACTTTCTCTGCAAACAAAACTAGTGTTTTTTAGAGCATCAAATAAACTACAGATAAACATATTGGGAAGTTTAGGTAAAAACTACAAGAACAAACAGGCTCCTCTTGAAACCAGCCACCAGGGGGCGCCTTGTAGCTCCAATTTCCACATTAGCTTTCTGCATTTTCTAGGTTTGTGTCTCTAAAGCTGGACTATGTTGACCTCTCGGTGGCATCAAACTCGGTGACCCAGTTGGAAGCTGCTGCTCTGCTGGGTGGCTGGTGCCACTTCCTGGTGTGGGATGTGCACAAAAAACACAAAAACGCACAAAAAGCACCCACAAACAGTGTGGTTATTGAAGCAGGGGGCTTTTGTCTGCTCCATCCATTGAAGTCGGTCTGCGAGCTAAAGCTGATAATTTGGCTGCAGGCCAAGTAGAGGGGAGGATACTTTAATGGTGACACACACACACACACACACACACACACACACACACACACACACACACACACACACACACACACACACACACACACACACACACACACTTAAATATCCCGAGGAGAGTGATTTTTTCCCCCTGATTAAAGAACTATTCTCTTCAGAATAAAAAAAAATCTTTCTATCTTTATAAGCGACACTATGATCAAACATTGACACGCGGAGCCCCCACGCTGCTTGCGTCATTCGCGCACACCCATACTACTACTTCAATGAACGTCGCCACGCCTTTCAACGTAAACAAATGGAGGCTTGACCAATCAGATCCACGATAGATCAGCCGATGATCAGATGACTGAAAGTATTTAAAAGTAGAATCGGTTTGAGGTTGGAGGTTTCTGGAGCCGGACTCCCGTAGGCGCGCGCACGCACACACACCGGCTCTGTCGGCTTCTGGAGTCACACCGCGCCGCCTGAGCAGCATAATTTTAGATTCCCGGCTTTTTCTTTTTAAACACTCTCTTCTGTGACAGAGAAATGAACCATAAAGCCTTTTTCCTGTGGACTTTCCTGCTCTCTCCGTTCTTGTCCTCCGCTGCTCCTAAAGGTACGGCTGCGCGTCTTTTGTTCATTCGTTACTTTTTCATTCATTTCTTTGTCTGATTCTAGTCTGACGCTGCTGCGCACACGGTGTGGTTGTGGTGTGGTTAATCTGGGAGGAAAAACGCGAACACGTTGTGTCACGCTGAAGCTTTCCTGTCTGAGGAGGGTTTAGTGATGTTTAGGATGGGTTTAAAGCCCGCTGCCTCCCTGCGACGTGTCCTTTTCGGGTTGAAGGAAGGACTATAACGCCACGTCTGTGGACGATTTGGAAACTTGTTCCGCTGAATTCGCAGAAGGTTCACGAGCTCAGCTGAAGCCACTTTAGTCTGGGGACCAATTAGCAGCGGGTGGTGGACAAACTGGGGGCAGATGGGTTTATTATAGAAAATGGTGACATGCATGGTTAATTAAATTATTTTCACCCAGTGATTTTCTTTTAGGGTAAATTAAATTATAAGGAACGCCAGGATTCACTTTCACTGATTGACTAATAATAGGCTTCAATATGACTGGCTTGTTTTCAGATTGGCTGGAATGACCTCACTCAGTTATGTTCTGTTTGACTCTGGAGGCCAAATGTTTTTTTTTTTTTTTTTTGGCTATAGGTTTTTAAAAATGGCTCCAGGCAAGGTGTTGCATTAAATTAGGTCATCCTATAATGAACAAACTAAAGGGTATAATTAGTTTTGACCTAAAGTCTGATTAAAGCTGCAGCTGTGTGGTTCTGACTCAAGTCCAGAAGTCTTACTGCAACAAAACTGGCTGATTTTGTCATTTTAATACAAATTTCTCATCGCAAATATAAATTCCTCTCCTCCTTTTAAGTTTAACTGTTTTTCTCCTCCAGGTGAAGATGATGGATTTGACGAGTTGCCAACAGACACTGCTCAGCATGGAAGGATAAAATACAACATGAGGAAGAGTTTAGACCTGGAACATGAGGGCTGCTACCTGCAGACTGGAAAGAAGGCCTGTCTAGAGGAGTGTGGCTTCAACGCTACAGCCAAGACGATCTTCATCATCCACGGCTGGACGGTATACACCTGCTTCAAGTTCCTAATCTGAATAAAGAACTGCTTGAGTTCTGACTTCTGTCCGTATTTCCTCAGATGAGTGGCATCTTTGAGAGCTGGATGCAGAAGCTGGTTGCTGCGGTGATGCAGCGTGAGAACGAAGCCAACGTGGTGGTGGTTGACTGGATACCCTTGGCTCAGCAGCTTTACCCTGATGCTGTCAATCACACCCACAATGTGGGCCTTGATATTGCTGCTATGCTCAACTGGCTCCAGGTGTGTAGTCACTTCCACTCACTTCCTCCTGTGATTCGGCTCTGCAGCCACTGAAACTGGCTTTAAAAAAAAAAAATACATGCACATGCCTCAGGAAGTTTCTTGACATTTTCCCTCAATAGTTTCTGCAATCATTCACCTATTGTAAAGGTGTTGCTATGAAAAGGCTCATGATTAGACTCCTGATTCAGAGAGAAGTGTCTGACTGAGCAGAAATGCAAATGTGTTCCAGCTTTTTGAATAATTCATGACTCAAAAGGTTTTTCAGGCTAAAATGTTGTAAAGTCTAACTTTATACTAGATGATTTTTGTTCTTCAGACACCTTATGAACTCTTTGTTTTATTTTTTGCTACTATATAAAGCTAATGTATATTTTGCCTTTCAGATCTGTTTGTGCAAAATAAGTCGGTTTAATTTTAGAGGATGCAAGTGAATGTGGCATGTGTCCACTTGGCCCAGCTGCAGGCCTGATTCAGGGTTTGTCCATTTTTGTGGCAGCTGTTGAACGTGTGTCTTTTCTCCTTGAACAGGATGAGCTGCAGCTGCCTCTGAAGAATGTGCATCTGATTGGATACAGTTTGGGTGCTCACGTTGCTGGTTATGCAGGAACATTTGTAGAAGGGACTATTGGGAGAATAACTGGTAAGACAAGTAAATCTTTATTCTGTTGAGCCAAATTAAGTTGGAAGGTGTTTTCTTTGTGGTGTGACTTTTTTGGGGGTTATTTCTTGTAGGTCTGGACCCAGCAGGACCCATGTTTGAGGGTGTAGAGGAGCATAAGCGCCTGTCTCCAGATGACGCAGACTTTGTGGATGTTCTTCACACCTACACACGAGAGGCTTTGGGTGTGAGCATTGGGATCCAGCAGCCAATTGGGGACATCGATATCTACCCCAACGGTGGAGATGTGCAGCCTGGCTGTGGACTTACCGACGTGCTCACTGTAGCAGGAAGTAAGTGCCCAAAGGCTGTCCAGCTGTTTCAAAGCATAAAATATTAAAATCTCTCATTTCTCATCTAAATTCTAAATCTTTTTCTTTTCCAGATTTCATGGAGATGGTGAAGTGTGAACACGAGCGAGCCGTGCACTTGTTTGTAGACTCCCTGATGAACAAGGAGCACATGAGCTATGCTTTCCAGTGCACCGGCCCAGGTCGCTTCAAAAAGGGAATCTGCCTCAGCTGCCGCAAAAACCGCTGCAACAAAATCGGCTACAACGCCACAAAGATGCGCAAGAGGAGAAACAGCAAAATGTACCTGAAGACTCGAGCCAACACGCCTTTTGGGGGTAAGGCGTGACGGCATAATGAAACGGAAACGTTATCTTACTACTGTGTGTACATACAAGAGCACAACCAGCTTTTACAGCCCTACAATGTGATTCAACCTACAGTGGATTAATAATCAACTCCCCCCCCCCCACCCTTTTTTATTATATATTTTTAAGGCTACCACTACCAGATGAAGATGCACGTGTTTGACAAAAAGCAGTCCAATAATGCTGATCCCACCTTCTATGTCAAGCTGTACGGTGCCCAGAATGACACCGGAAATATCTTTGTTGTGTAAGTTTCAAATCTATCCTGCACAACTAGTTTGTTTATAATGTGGTGCACTCAACTTCATACATGCACATCTCAAAGTGCCTCCTCTTGGATGCCACACTGATTAACACAAATGGCAGTGACGTGAATTGGAATGTTTTGACATTTTTAAAATGCCAAAGCTCAGAGTAACGGGAAACTGTAAAACCATTTGGGTAAAGTGTTTGTAAAAATGGAATACACTGAGCCTCAGTTCAGAAACTTTTAGGCAATTTGCTAAGTAATTGGCATGCAGCAGCCTTTTATCTCCAGCACACACAGCTAACCCCGTTTTCTCTTTGTGCAGTCATGATGACCACGTCGGATTAAACCTGACTAATACCTTCCTGGTGTTTACTGAGGAGGACATCGGTGACTTGCTGAAGATTCGTTTGAGCTGGGAGGGAGAATCTGAATCTTTGAGCTCAGTCTTCAAATACATCAAGTCTTCCTTCTGGAGCTGGAATGCCAAGCCTGCCAAACCTGTGCTAGAAGTTCGTCGGATTCGAGTTAAAGCTGGAGAAACGCAGAAAAAGTATGCAGGGGGGGAAATGGTTGGGTAACAGTTGCACATCTCTCTGATCAATAGTAGAACTGGTGCTAAATCTTTTTTTTTTTTTCCCTACAGGTTTACTTTCTGTGTAGAAGACTTTTCAAAAACCCAAATCTCTCCAGGGGAGTCGTTAACTTTTGTGAAGTGTAGAGACGGCTGGGAAGTAAAACCAAGAAAAAGGTATGAAGGTTTTTTTTTTTTTTTTTTTTTTAAACTAGTTCTTACTGCTAGCTTGTTTCCTGTAATAATTCTTACTCTGATCTACAGGATGCCTATGTAACAACTCAGACTAGCAATAACCAATGCACCGTCACCATGGGTGGACCCACCATGGATCAGGGAGGAGCACCACCTTCTCTTCATTCGAGCACTTTCATGGAGGATGAATCGGCACACTGGTGGGGGGGGAAAGGGCTCCAGATGTTTTGGACTCCATAGATGTTTCTTATGTACTTTTGGGGACTGGAACTGGAGAAGGCTGCAGAGTGGTGCACATGCTTGCGTTGGCAGCAGTCCGGCTTGCCTTAACACTGCTCACCAGGCTGCAGAACGTTCCATAATATGGAACGTATGGCATATGTGTGAACTCGAATACAGATCTGTGCCAGTGGATATGTCGGCAAGTGTATTGGTATAAATGTACTGTACATTTTTTAAAATATTTTATTTATAAAAAAAGTGAAAGCACTGCAAGACCAAGGTAATTTAATCAGCACATCCCATAATGAAGCACATGTTTGTTCCAGATGCAGTATTTGTTGTTTGTGACCAAGAATTGTCTTTCTGCTGAGATTACTAAACACTGTAGACTGATCCGTTGGATAACTGTTTTTTGCATAGTGTTATATAAAGTGTCTTATTGTGGGGTGTGTCTGTACATATTGTAAATAATTTTTTTGCAAAAAAATAATAAAGTTACATGTTTGTAGATGCTGTCATGTTTGAATCTTTAAATGTAGCCCTTACCTGTTGGCAAAAGTTTAGGTAATTGAGCCAAAGTTTGAGGCTACAAAAGTTACATTTTTTGGTAATTGCCAGTATCCCAGCATGCTTGGTGGATTTGATGGTTTGCAGGTAATTTTTAGATCTAAACTCAAGCCTTTGCTTTATGCTTCTGTTGGGCCGAATATCAGTTTTCATTGTTGGGCTGATAATTGGTCAGTTTTATCAATTAAGCCAGATGGATGCAATCTGACTACAAGCATGTCTATAAAAAAATTAAAAAAAAAATCCTGACATATTCTTAGATCTTGTTCCAGATGTCCCAGGAGAGCCAAGTGCTCTCCGACTGCAAATTTACTCGTGGTTCCTAGAATTTAAGTAGACTGGGAGGCAGAGCTTCCAGTTCTCAAGTTTCTCCAGTTTCCATGAGGCAGAAACCCTGTCTACTTTAGGCTTAAGACTTTCCTCTTTAAGTTTAATGGTTCATTTAGGTTATCCCGGATCATCCCTTAGTTACACTGCTATAGCAGGGGTGCACATAACCAGTGCTCATGCGTGCATACTAGATGCCTTTACAGACCAGCAAAATCTCAGCCTGTGATCACAAACAGATCTTACATCCTGCTGCAGAGGACGGCAAAACCGTGCTCTTATGGCTGCGAGAGCTTGAGATGCCACCAATTTATATCTGTGGGATAAACAAATCATTCAATTCACCAATCAACTCCATAAGAACAGGAGGATGTTGTGGGGAATTTTGGTGCTACCACATTTAGCTGTGTTGTTATTCCACAGATGAATAATCCTACAAGTTAATCCTTGTAACAATATTAGTTTTCTTAAGCATGTGATGTTTGACTTAAATAAAGTGTCCAAACTTTTAAAGAGTATAATTTAAACCTGATATATGGGCTCTATAATCACAGCTGTTGACATGAAATCAAACCCATCTGTCATGTTCTGGGTGGATTAGATCAACCACAGAGGCCAAACATTTTCAGAGCCAATAAATGATCCATTTTTGTCTCAGCGTGACGAGATTCCTCTTTCCCATTTCCTCCTGAATACAAATATTTTGTAACCTCACTCTGATCTGTCTCATCATGTTTCTCTTAAGTTTGGTCATATAGAGGAATGTTGTTATGTGAGCCACAGTTACGGTAGATGTCTGTTACTGTGACACGTCCTGGTTGCAGCTATTTGGAAAAGTGACTTATTTGACCAAAAGTCAGTGTCTGAGTCCTGACATTCAGTGTCAGGAGAAGACTTCCATTCTGAAAACCACAACATTTGTCACTGACATTTTTATTTGTTCCTTCTCAGAATCTTCTAAGTACCCTGTTTTCTCTTGAATGCTGTAAAAACAACAACAACAACACACACACAGAAGCTTTTTTTGCACACATTTACAAGAAAGCATAAAGCCCACAGCTCATTTCATTTCTGTCCAGACACCAGATTTATGGGATCCAAGGTTGACTGTTTTCCAGATAACTTATTAAAGCCGTTTCTCAGGAATGGACACATAGGGAGTTTAATTAAAACAAACAATCTGAGATGAGTGAAATCAAACGGTCCTGCTTTCGTTTTCAGTTTGATGTCCAGATGTTTTTGTTCACATCACAGAGAACTTAGCATAAATCACGTTGAAATGTTGAATATTGAGGACTTTTAAAAAGTTTTTCTGGTCAAATTCATGGGTTAAACTCTTCTCCAAACTTTTGTAAGATTTTGGAGATAATTTAAAAAGCCTTTTAATCTCTTTGGCCCCCTTAATGTTTTATTCTGAAGGCGTTATATTTGACACAATGAGCATGTTTTTGCCTATTCTATGTTGAATCATTAACATTTTGATTGACCAAAGGATAACATTAACAGCAATAGTATTAAAGTTTACACCGATATTGTTCTGCCCATGATTCCCTGCTGAGATCTCCTGCTGGTAGCTTCTGTTTTGTTTTTTATTTTCAGTGTTTTTCTATGTTTTGTTTTAAGCGCTTTGTGATGTACATCTGTGAAAGGCGCTATATAAATAAACTTTACTTACTTACTAAATGTTAAGTCTTTACTTCATCAGTTTTATTCACATTATTCCACAGACAGTTTTTAAGGGAACCAACAAGTTTCTCTTAAAGAAATGCCAACTTTTAGGGGAACTCCAGTCAGATAGAAAACAGAAACTTTGCAGAGAAAAACAAAACATAGTGACTTTGCCGGCATCGGTGCTTGTAACTAGATCTTTTAAATTAAAAAGAAACAGATGTCAGATGGAACCTGGTTGCATCATACAGCCATTCAACATGAAGCTGAAGACTCTATAGTATACAGTGGTGTGAAGAAGTGTTTACCCCTTCATGATTACTTATTTTTCATGTTTGTCACACTTAAATGTTTCAGATCATCACAAACATTTAAATATTAGACCAAGATACTGCAAGTAAACACAATATGCAGTTTCTAAAGAAAGGTGTTAATTAATAAGGGAGGAATCCAAGCCTACATGGCCCCCCCTCCTCCCTTTACAACACAAAGTAACCGCTGTGTATCACATCTTTGGAAAGATTAGTTCAATTTGTCCAGCCACACCCAGACCTGATTATCGCCACACCTGTTCTCAATCAAGAAATCACTTAAATAGGACCTGCCTGACAAAGTGGAGTAGACCAAAAGATCCTAAAAATCCAGGAAGCAGTGATCCAAGGAAATTCTGGAAGAAATGTCTGACCATCTGTGCATGACCTCAAGCTGAAGCTCTCGGATTGTGCAGAAGGACAAAGATCCAAAACACACCAGGAAGTCCACCTCAGAATGGTTTAGCAAAAACCAAAACCTTAAAGCTGCACTCAGCAACAAGCTATGTATCGCTAGGCATTTTACAGAAACACGTCTCAGAGCACTCACCCCTCCCGTCGGGTATAATCCGTAGGCCAGCCTTCCCGCGGACATGGGACCCTGCTTTGCCACGGTAACAATGCAGTCTTACTCCAGCCATAGATACGTTCCCCCAGGTTTTTCCTCTTTTTCACCTCCAAACGTTTTTAGTTTTCTGCTAGCTAAAAATGTGTTTTTTGGGGGGACTCTGTGGTATTTTTTCCTAAAATGGAAGCGCTAACAGCCGGCTGTTTCTGTCCTTCTCTCACTTTCGGGATGTTCTACTGCAAAATGTGCCCGGGCGGATTAATGGCGGATCCAAGCAGTGCGGCAGACAGACAGCCGGATTGTCCAATCTTATCGTTCGGTCTGAACGATAGGATTGGCTGAAGTTTTTAGAGAACTGCCGGACAACCACTTCATTGATTTCTTTCAGGGTTTTTTTAATCTCCACAATATATTTATAACTATACTATGTTAGAACGTTGTTAAAGTGCCCATGGCATAGTTTTCTGTGTTTTCTGACTTATCTATCATGTTGCAACGTTGAGTTCTCACCTCAAACCTGCCAGAAAGAGCAAAAAACGGCATCCATCTGTCTCCTAGTACAGCCAGTGAGAAGCTCTTCCAGATTATAGACCCAGGTTTCAAACCGTTTTTTTCACTCCAGCCCGCTATGAGGTCATAGTGATCCGGACTTGCTTATATGGTAAATTCTCCGCCCACATGCACGTTCACGACAACTGGAGCGAGGCAGTGCTGCCGCCATTGACCATAGACCGTGTAGTGTTTAAGTTTCACTTTCGTTTCTCTTTCACGTGACAACACTGCCGGCCTACTGCAGTAGAAGTGTCAGACTACCAAATAAGGAGAAACCCAGCAGAACCGGAAGGCGGCGCTTTCTTCTGATCTCTGAGTTGCTCGTTAGGAAATAATTACAGCGTATTTTGAGTTATAATGGTGCAACGCTGATCTAGAGGCATCAAAGATTACACCTGTTTAATATAAATTGATTTAAATATCGAGTCATGGGCACTTTAAGAGGCATAAAAAACCCAGTTAAAAGCTCCATTGTTTACCAAATCAATGAGTGCAGCTTTAAAAAGGAGAATTGGACTGGAACCCCCCCACCCCCCCAGTGGCTGAATTACAACAAATCTGCAAAGATGAGTTGAGCACTTTAAAAGACTCACTGCCAGTTCTAACTTGATTGCAGTTGTTACTGTTGATGGTGACCCAACCAGTTATCAGGCTTAGGGGAATCCTCTTTTCACTCAGGGTCATGTTTGGATTTATTTCCTCCTAACTAAAAATACACTTTCATTTAGAAACTGCATTTTGCCTTATCTTTTATTACTAAAATTTGTTTGATCTGAAATATGTAAAAATCATAGGAAATCAGAAAGAAATGTACATTTACATCAGGGAGAGGACAAATATTTTTTTATATCACTGAATGGATAAATATCACCTGTGTCCCCAACCCCAGTCCTAAGGGTCCTAACAGGACTCTGCAGAACTCAACGACATGTTAACCAGGTAATTCAGTCATTTCAATCAGGTGTATTGGATCAGCAAAACTTCTAAAACAGTGGTCAGCAACTCTATTCATCAATGTCCTGTACATGCTTTAGATTTTCCTCGCTCCAACACACCTGGTTCAGATAGTTAAATCACCTCCTCCTCAGGTCAACCACTAACCGAGTCATTAATTTGAATCAGGTGTGTGAGAAATGTCTAAAACACAGGACTGTGTGAAGATCTCTGATGGTGTAATTGCTTTGCTTCTTTTTCTGTTTCAGCAGAAGTGGAAATGAGAAGTGACTTGTTTTGCAAGTCACAAGTGAGTCTCAACTATTTCCATTCTAGTCTTGAGTCAAGTCCTAAAGTATGTGAGTATTAGGTCCTAAACTTTGAATTTTGAGTTCAGAACAAGTGCTTTGACCAAACCTTTAGTTTAATTACAGAGTAAAAAATAAATAATTTGTAGTAGTTATGGTTATTGAAAGGTGTGTTTATGGAAGGAGAAACATCCCAAATATTTTGTGATTTCTTCAAGTTGAGTCTAAAGTCATCAAAATTATGACTGGAGTAACTTTTGGTGTGATTTATTTACCTCTCTAAGTTTGGGCATTAATAAGGTTCAGAGGCATCAAAGAGGTTAAACCTCCCCTTGAGCTTCTTTTTAACCAAAAAAGGAAACAAAACTAACGTCAGAGTGCCAAACAGCTGCATCACAATCACAAATCTGTCAGACGAATATCGTTTATGCTCACACTGCTGATTTAATATCAACCAAGTGACATCTTAAGCAGTTATATCAGCTTTATTTAGACCACAAAAGTAAATAAATGATTAAATTTGTTCCTATTTGTTTGGGCACATTTTACTCTAAACCCCAAAAACTAATAAATAAATAAAAAAACAGAGGACATTTAAATAAAACATTATTGTTGTTAGTTTCCCAAAATAACAAAAAATGCAACAACAAAAAAAAGAAGTAAATATTTACCTCACTGTGAGCATTAAAGTGTTAAGAATATAGATATCAAGCTGAAAACCATGGTTACTGCTGGTAACGTCTTCTTTTCTGATAATTTCCTCTGTCTTTGCACTCTTCCACTTGTGGTGTTTGTGGGCGATGGTAAAAGTAGAACATTGTTGTGTTCACAGGAAAGAAACTGCAGAATTCTCTGTTAATACCAAAAGATACATTTAACTAAAAGCCAAGTGCATGAACGTTTGGGATCATTGAATGATTCATTTATGATGGTATTTAAAGTGGAATTACATTTTCTAAATAGTCTTGGTGCATATTTGCTACAGTGCTGGAAGCATCTTGTGTAGGAGTTGATCATCTGCATAAAAGTCAGGTTCCTGCACACATGATGAGCATTTTTAACCCCAGAGACACGTGTTTTTAGATTAAAGGGCAGTGGTGCACACATTGCCTCATGGTGGCTCAAGCAGAAGGGCAGCATAGAGCGATGATGAAATTGGGTGGTCGCCTCGTGTGATCCCAGCGCTCCACTCTGATATTTGATTTAGAGAGACAAACCGCTGGAAGGATGCTTCATGAAATAGCAGTCGGCTGACGGAGGTCGAGCTCTGAGTTCACTGGGTTAAATGTGAACTCGGCTGCGTGGTTTTGACCATAAAAGCAGATCTGTTTTCACAATCTAAATGTCCTAAGATCGTTTTTGGTTTTTGGGAAAGGAAGACTTTTGATACAAGAACAATAATTGGTGTGCAGGTGTGCATGTGTCACACTCGTCACGCTAGCTGTCTGTGTTGTGCTGGTTTCACCCTGTTGGCTAAGAAGTTGGTGAGCATTTCAGCTGTTGTTTGGGTCAACGAGTTGCCTTTTATGAGCTTCAAGGAAATAAACCGTAGAGGTTAAGCTCATTTATCAGAGGCCTGAGGTATAGATTTAACCTTTTGTATGACGGAGGGGACAAAGGTAGGCAAAAACAAACCGCAGACCCCATTTATTAAAAGAATTTGGTTTTCTTAGACGGTGCAAAAGCTATAATTGTTAATCAGTTATAAAACTTTATTTGAGACACAAACATGAAGGAAATCACTTTCAGGGTCTTCAAATCAACAGCTACAATCTCTAAAAACTAACGTATGTTTGGTATTTTACTGGTTTCAAACTATTTTTGATAACATTTTCAGCATTTTCCCATTCTTGCAGATAGGCTTCTCAAACACTCTGTTTTAGGTTCTGCACAAAAAGCTCTGATATCGCTGTGGAGAAAATGCTTCTGCATCACTCATCTATGGACATTGTTGCTCCTTCATATAACCACGCTGGCTTTTGCACGACTTCCTGATAACACTCTGCTTTGAGACTTTTTTCTTAAAAGCAAAGTTTTTTTCTCTCTCTCTCTTCAAGTTGAAGCATGAACTCATCTGATCAAAAATCACAAACTACAAAATCAGATACTTTATTTATGTAATATAACACAATAATAGATGAGCTGCAAAAGTACTGAATCTTGGCTTTTTAAAAATAACTTTATAAATTATTACTTAAAGTTAAATGATTCAGTTGAATTAAAGGGCAGATATTTAGATTCAAGCACAGATTGCACCTTTATTTTGGCAGAAAGATTTATTCTCTGCATCCACTTACAGATTTGAGGTGTTCACTCTCTATTTTTAAGATCATTTAAACAATATAGGATATTTATTTATTTATTTGGATACACAAGAGGAAAATTGATCAAATAAATGACCAGCATACATTTTCTTTAACATATGTAAGTTTACAGCCTAAAAAATCTAGAAGTTACAAAAAAATACAAGAAGGCCAAAATATGACTATAAAAAAACAAGAAAAATGTAAAAATCTGGTTACATTTTCAAGCTAAGCAACATGAACAAGTATAAACTAGTCTTTAAAATAAATTGTTGTGACTTAAATATGAGTTTTAATTCTTTGACACTATGGAGAGATCCTGTTGAGATTAATTTAGGAAATCAATTCACTTCATTGCTCTATCAGATCATATGAATGTAAGTTTACCACAGAGGGTAAAAAAAGAGCCAAACCAGACAGAATAAACAGCCAGCAGTGGGGGATATGACCACAGTAAACTCTATATGCAATCAGTCATCTGTGAGGCTGACTCAACTTCTTCTCTACAATTTTATTTAAAAATCCAACCAGAACCAAAAGTAGAACCAGCATCTGTGTTGAAGCACACTTTCCACTTCTTATGACAAAACCCCAAGTGGGAGCAAGGTCCTGAAAACAGAATGATGCACAAAGTTCACATGTCAGAGTCTTTGATTTACTGCTGGAAGATATTTGACTTGAAGGAGCTTTTTGTCTGATTTGACTGAAATCCTGGAGCTGATGGAGTCTTCATGAAAAGCTCAACTTAACCTGCTCTCACGCTTTTAACATTGTGATGGTTTCAGCTTTGTTTCAGTGGAGAGTTGTTCAGCAGGGTGAAGATTTTTTTTTAATTTGAGTGAAATATTGAAAATGTCTTTCAGAGTCAGGGGGTGGAGTGTTTTACTGTAAAGGTTTGGGTGTGTGGTAAAAGATCACGTGTAATTTCCTGTTTAGGGCTGATTCTTCTTTTAGAAGGAGGTTCCATGATGTCACTCTCTTCCATGTTGAGAATTCTTGTTGTTTTTTTTTTATTAGCCCATTGCTGCTGGTCTTTCTGAAGCAAATATGCAGCACGTTTGGAAAGTAACAGGTGAAAGCTCCACACCCTACATCCTGCAGAAGAGTTTTTGTTGGTTTTGGAACAAATTATCATCATGCACTATCTTCATCTTCTTCATCTTTTATCTCGTTTAAAAAAACATCACTCTCTTGACTTTCATTGTTTTTTGTAAGGTCAAAGCAAACAGCTGCAGCATGAGTTTGACATGACCTTTGTTTTGGTAACAGGCTCAAAAAATTCCCAAATTACTAAAGTGATGGTTTCGTCACGTCTGTAAACATGTGAAAGCAGAACACTAAAGCTTTTTTTAATCTGTCAGTTATTATTGGTTGCAATAAAAGATGTGAACATTAAATCCGTAGCTGATCAGAACAAATAAAAATAAGACTCTGCATTACAAACTGAAGTGGGTCCTATGACAAAACCCATGTTTGAGCTTTTCCTGCTGCAGGGGGATCTGGTGGCAGAAAATATTGTTCATCAGATTTTCATAAACGTATAGAGATTTGTTTGGAGACTAGTGAATTGGTGAGGTTTGTCTAAAGACTGGGGGTGGGGGTGGGGGGTGGGGACCTTCACTTACTGATGCTGCATCAAGTTGCAGCTCTGAGGTGTGACAGTCACCTCATTCTCAGGTTTCCAACCATTCTAACAATAAAACTTCCACATGGTGTCAAATTGAACGAAACCTGTTTTAACCCTTTAGCTGGTAGGAAAACAAGTTGTTAGTAGAGTACCTTAAGTAGATGAATTAAAGCATGAACTCAGGAAAAAGAATGCTCTTTCAATTAAATTAAATAATTTTTACATTATATATTACATTATAACCCCCTATTGCCACAACTGAATGGACTTTATCATAACGACAGCATGGGGAGCACAGTACATGGCTCGAGGGCCAGAAATGGGAGTTTCTTTGTCCAGATCTGGCCCACGGGCCACCTATTGAGTACCCCTGATATAAACGCTTATTTTAACGGATTACATGTATTTTGTGGCTCTTCACAAAGAGAGAGGATGGATGGAAAAAACGTTTCTTTCAGTCTGAAAGGTTGCAGACTTCTGGACTAGCTGTTTGCTCCTCAGTCCTGTAGGATGTAAACTCTATTTCCCCAAACAGAGGCCATTCAGGAAGCTATTAATGGGTTGTTATTTAAAACTTTTTACTCTAACACCGTTCAAACTGGCCAAAATATTTGTTTTAAGGATACTAAAGTCTTGATGTGCCCTCAGGAGACTTTACGGATGTGATCTGTTAACAAAACCTATTTGATGTAAAGAATCATAGCTCTAGTACTCTCAAATCACAACAATCTGCCTTCATTCCTTTGCTGCACACAGATTGTCTGGTATAGCGTCACTCTCCTTACCTGGTTTGGTCAGTTTCCTGCTCACAAGTCGTCAGATTTATGATCAAATCTAAATGAGTTTAATCTACGTGGAGGGTTTTGGTCAGAATAGATAACCCACAAAATTAAAAGTCTTCAGGGCGTCAGGTCATCGAGCTGTGCTGCTATACGAAGGTATTTTGCTTTGATGTCACATGTTTTGATTCATATGATTTGGAGATTGATCTGTACAGTAGATCAAACACAGATGAGCGCTCACGGCTCAGATCCCACCTCAAAGAGAACTTCACTTTTCATCAGAGCTATGCAGCCGTGGAGCGAGGCTTTACGGTTAATCTTTTAATACCAAGCATCAAACTCTTTTTACCTCCTTGGAGAAGATGGCAGGGAGCATTAGGTTCATGCACACACTTGACTTCTCTTTTTTGGTAATTAAAACTGATCATTTGGAAGCATTGTGTTTAGTGTTTAGTTCCAGGATTATTTAGGATGAAATGTTTTTTTTCCATTAAACATTTTTCCATCAATGCATCCTATAATGATTTTGTTAAAGTGCCAATTTTCCTGTTTACTTTAGAGGTAAGGAATAAATGTTTTTTAAACATCTGACTAGTTTTAGCCTTTGACCATTAAAACAATGTCTGAAAGAACCAAATTATGTAAATTTAAAAAGCATAAAACCTTCAAAAAACCCCAACAAGAGTCGAGTTGACTTTCTCCACCTCAAGCATCCACAACACTGGACCTAAAAAACTAAAAAGAGAATTGCATTTTAGAGTTCTGCATTAAAGAAGAACAAACATAAAATCTGGTAAAAACTCATGTAAAGTTATCAGTAGGAGCAGCAAAATGCATATAAAAAGGTTTGAATTCATGGTGTTTGGACTTCATTTAAATGCAAAATTCACAAATGAAACAGCACCAAATTATAATAATTATTGCAATAAATAAAAGAGATGGTTTAGTCCTAACCCGGTAACTGTCAAGTCAACCATTTGGTAAACTGAATTTTACTTCCTATGTTTTATTATAACATGCATGGAAGAAAAAACCCAATAAACAAGAAAAAAAGGAAATTGGGGGATGTTTAAATCAAAAGTTACATAATATCTTGCATTATTGCTACCTTAATATAAGTACTTTTACAGAAATACTTTTTCATAACTCAATATATTAAAAATGGGGGGAAACAGAAATCCCCACTGAGGATTCAGACTCAAGTCCTGAATCAAGGACACATTTCAGCTCTTAGAATTCAAATTCTAAAAAATGACCCGACTGGTGTAACTATTTGAAATAAAGACAATACAGTTTTTGAGTGAACTGTTGTTTTAGATGACAGACATTCATATTAAAATAGGAAATCTAAGCATCTCTATATACGTAATAAATCAGCTGAAGAAGTGTTTTCACTCCCATTCAGATATTTTACGCTAAGATGCAAACATCTCACAGTTAATAACGACAAGATGATTCACCATATGTTCAGCACATTGCATGTAGCTCGTCTGTCAGTAGCCCTTCATGCTCTTGAAGCAAATCAAAGCAATCAAAGAGTCGGATTATTTTCTTTAAGATAATTTACATCTGTGTATCACACAGAAGAAGTTGGCATAAAGGCTGTTTTCCCCATCTAAATCATTTCACTGTGGTATTTACTGTTGCGTGAAACAGCTGTTAATCTGGTATCAAAATTCAAACAAAATCTTCCCCGAGTCTCAAACTTATTTACACCGGAATCATCAGCCGAACCTGGGGCAAAACTAACTGGAAACCAGGTGATGAAACTGGCACAAGAACCATGGGAACCTCATTTGTTGGAGCTGTTTTGACAAATATGTCATGCTGAGGTTTCAGTAATTATTATGTTTTTGTTTTGTTTGTGCATTTAAACATAGAATCTTTGTGGATTTTTGTGCCACCAAGCCTGAATTTCAAAGCAAAATGCATAATTTGCATAATGAGAACTTTTATTTTTGGTGCGTGTTTAAATCTTTGCATGAACAGACACGCATAGGAATTCCCATGAGGTTAAACTTGAAGAAATGTTTATATGTGATTCTTTCAGAGGTTACTGAGTGTATCCACACAGCCAGAAACTCCTGGAGTAAGAGAAAGTCTCCTTTGTTTTTAATTCCTCAGCTGGAGGTTGGGAGTACCAGACAGGTGGATTTTTTTTCTTTCCCACAATCTAAAGCTCACATGACTGCTGAGACTGACTCATAGTTATATAAATTCTTTGATAAAGCTGGAATTTAATCTCAGGATTGTGACATTTTCTGAGAGCAAAGAAGAAAGTCTGGAAATGGCTTTACTAAATTTTTCTAGAAGAGAAGTTTTTGGTTAATTGTTTAAAAGCTGATGATCTTCAAATAGAACTGGAGGGTTTAGCTAATGCTGCTAAAGCTGTTTTATTTCCAAAGCAGAGTGAATTTTGTGCATTAAAATACCTTTTTGTCCCATTGAGGCAGAGTTTGTTTTTGTTTCTTAGCACAACTAAAGATGCACTTTATCATGCTTTCTTTAAAAGAAAGAATTCACCCAGTAGTGAGCGTCTGCATGCACTTCTTTTTTATTACATTGCAAAGATAAAACTGCACAAATGATTCACTTAAAAAAAGACATTTGATTTTAGTTTTTTAGTTTGTTGCAAGTCTTGCAAATTCAAAAATAAAATACCTTTTTACAAAAGCCTTTGTCATATGAAAACTAAACTTTCCCTTTGCAGAAAAATAAAAAAAAAGATGTTCTTTAAGCTTTTAAATATGGATTACTCTGATTTTCCAAATTGTCACTTCCATTGACTTTTTCCGTAAAACACTTTAATGCCAAGACAGAAACGTCTCCTTGTACTGAGGCATCATGGGACTTTTTCATTGGGTCCTTTTGTCTGGATCCCTGGTTCTGTTATCTGACCTGACTCCAGATGGACCTGCATCATATCTGCATCCTATCATCAGCATCTTTTGTTGTTGTTCTCTGACGGATGCTCTGTTACATCCTCTAATAACTGAATTGTCTGAACCCTTTCTAATAGATTTATGTTTGGATTTGCACATCTGGGTTCCCTGATGTGATTTTGTTTTTCTTTGACTGAATAAAGCATTATATATATATATATATATATATATATATATATATATATATATATATATATATATATATATATATATATATATATATATATATATTAACTGCCAGTCTTTTATCCAATTGCCACAGAAATCTAGTCTTCCAAGTTAATATTTCATCAATTTTTCTCTCTGAATTCCAAACTCAGGTATTAGCTTAGATTAGAGGCAGAATGATGAAATCCTGCTAAAAAATAGTCAACTCATTGCTCATCCTCTGACCTACAAGGTGGTCAGAACTCAAACAATGTGCCTTCCCTACCATGACAGCTTCATTTGTGTAATCACCTCATTGTGGGGCGTGGCCTGTTCTATTGGTGCATTTAGGTTTGTCTTTTCAGGCCACGTTGGGAAACTTTTTTGTAAAAAGGCCTATTGTTGCTACGCCTTTGTTTTCCATGACTTACTTTGTAGTATTTCTTCTCTGGTTACTCAACCTGAGGTTTTACTATTCCTCCCCCAACAAACTTCTTCCATATTAACAATAGGTGTCAGGTGTGAGGACTGAAGATGTTTTAAATTGTTCTCTGGGCTCAAATGGACCTTTTTTTTTTTTGCGTTTTTTTCTACCCGTGCAAAACGACAACTCCTGAAGCGATATTCCATCATTTGATCCCAACAATCTCCTTCCAAAAAAACCCCCACATTCTTAATAAGAAGTGGATCTGATATGTCAGTGATCCCTTCCTCCGGTTCCACCTGAGCTCTGCTGTATGTTATGGTGTTCTGTGGGAGGCCGGGTTAAGTTAGAAACAGAAACACCTGTGTCTCGGCTCGGCATGGATTATGCAACGGCTGATGTCAGCTGACCAAACTCCCACCTCAAGTTACACTTACAGTGGTACATGTGCAGAAATGTGTGCTCCTACACAGCTTCGAACTCAACCGAAAAGCCTCCACTGAGGAAAACTAAATTTTAAACAGCAAACGCCCCTATTCAGAGTGAACGCCAACAGTCGTGGGCAAAAAAGACGAGGGATTTCCCCCCAGTGTTGTGTATTTTGTGAATGAATGGGGAGCACACAATAGAGTAGCAGACAAGCTGAAGAGACACAGATGCAAGAGCTTTAGTAGAGAGGGGGAAAAAAAACAGTCTGAATGGTAAAAACCAACAAATGGTTGCCACTTCCGCCTCTGGGAGTTGGCTGTTACTCATAAAAATTGAAGAAAAAAAAAAAAAAGAAAATACAAACCCCAAAGCAAATCATAGACATGGAATGGAGGGCTGAAGAAAGGGGAGGGAGCACGGATGTGTTCATTGGCTCAAAAACGGTGCCTGATTCTGGTAGCCGTTTTGATTGGCTGGGAGTTATGGCCTCACCTTAAAGAAGGGTTACTCCAGTTCGTTGACACTGAACGTTTCCGTGAACGTTTTTGGCGTGGCATCAAACACACGGTGACTTCAAGGACATGCTATTCTCATAAGCAGTCATTACAGCGTGTGCAGACATCAGTGTGTGGGCATTCCTGAAGATTTTGTCACTTTTATCCAACGGTATTGTTTTCTCAACACTAAATCCAGAAGGATCAATCAAAAATGAGTTGAACAAGTGTTAACATTTCAATAAATACCCATGCTGTACAATAAAATTAAGACTTTGTATAAAAAGAAGTGTTTAATATGTGATCTATATTCATGTTTTACTGGATGAATTTCCTCCAAAATGCAACATTTAGAATTTATTTAGCAGCAATGAGAGATACTGTTTGAAAAAGACCCAATGTTTTCATATTTTTGAGCAGCCGAGTCTCCCCATCCTAGTTCTAACCTTAACCCTGACCCTGTTCTCCCTCTCCTCCACCGAGCCTTTTAACTGACCCTAATCCAGGGGCTGTGACACTGTGCTCCTTTTGAATGTTAGCTATTGAATCTGTGGCACTTCCCCAGACAAAGAGACTTTGTGTCAAAACTCGAGTGCTCGGTGGGAAAGTGGCTGTTATGAGTTACATCCCCACAAACATGATCCCAAAGAAATCTTCATAATGTGGGTTTATTGTGTGAGAAATTCAAAGTTTTACGATCCAACAGCGTGCTGCTGAATTAAACCTTTGTTACGTTCAGTCATTGTTCATTTTCAGGGACTTTTGTTTTCAGAAAAATAAGACTAAAAGCACAGAGTACAGACTGCTGACAAAACTAGCTTTACTTGAACTTGCCTCTGCTCTTAGAGTATACTGTTTGAACCAGACTCAGATTCCGTGTCTTTTATCTCAAGCCTGGAATCAGAACCACGTCATTATTTGACGACAGGTACATGATGTCATCTCAACGCATTCTAGGTTGCAGGTGAATCAGGGAAGAATGGGACTAAGTGCTTCCTGTTGGTTTCTGGGCGTGAGCCAGTTTTGGTAGAGAACTGGCTGTTTTAGGTGGGTTGGGTTGTCATGGATACCAAACTAGAAATGGGTTTCTATTCATTTCTAGGGTTATTTATTAGATTTTTAAGGGAAACACCTAGAAGACAAACACAGGAATCAGAAGAGACACTAAATGTGGTTCCAGGATTTTTGGAGAAACTGTTTGGAGTTTAATTCTGACCAAAAGAAGAGCTGAAATGAAGTCTTGCAGCCTTGTTTTGACCTACATTTTCTGGCACAGTTCTGCTTGTGGCTTTGCAGCATTATTTCCTGACAGGAGGTGACTTCATTAATAAAATGGACCACGAAGCATGGATGTGTGTCTAGTCTACACTCGTGTATTAAACAGATTTGCGAACCCAAAACAGCCGTTTTTAGTCTTCTTCTAAAACAGCTTGTAGCATAGGATGCTTTTGTTTAAGATTAAGATTCTCATGGGATAAATCATCAAAAAAGTTATTTATTTCCCAAATTATCCTCAAGCCAGACATTACATAAAAGCACAATGTGATCGAGTCACAACTAAAATATTAACTTTTCTTAAATATCTAGTATGTCACCAAACAAAAAAGTCACCTGGATCAAAGTACACTGGACAGAGTCTCACTGGAAAAGTACTGCAGCGAATAATACGTTTCAGCTGACTACAAGTTATTTAACCCTGCCTAATGCAGTGAATAGCTTCTCATTCCTCAAAAGAGCATGTGAGATGTTTGTATAAAGAATCATCTGGTGCCAATCCCAGCAGTCAGTGGGGGAGAGGCGGGTCACACCCTGGACAGGTTGCAGATCCATCACATCACGTGTTTTTATGTCCAACAATCAAACGCAGAGGTTTTCAGGGATTTACTAGAAAAACAGACCAATTCTTCACAGATAAATACAAAAAATACAATAAAATAAAAGGAAAACATTGCAATAACTTCAAACAATTCAACAACAAACGTGTGTTGCAATTGGAAGTAAATGTGCAGAATTTTTACCCCAGATTAAAGCATATTTTATTATTTATACAGAAAGATGAGGGGAAAGAATAACTAAACTAAAATAATTCTAAAAAAAAATGAAGATGTTGGAAGAGAAAGATAAATATTATTACCTTAATATTACATTTATGCTATTATTACCTGGCATTATTTAATTAACCTAATTTTCCTAAATGAATTAAAAAATATACCAAAATGTATATTTGTCCTTGCTTTTTATTTTACTGGCGTAGATGTTAAAGGATGAAATGAAGTGAGAAATGCATTTTTTGCACGAAAATAATGTGTTCCTGGACAAAAAGGTCTGAAGTGAAACATCCAACGTTTGTGTCTGAAACAATAAGCCTGGCTCTGCGTTTTCAGTACAGAACATGTGATTATTAAACTAACATAGAGAAGATCAATTTACTGGCCTCCAGTTATTTTCCTATCTGATGTCAAAACCATCAGTCAGCTGCTCTGAAGACAAACGCCTCCTCTGGAGAAGCTCGGTGCACCGTACGAGTGTCTTTGCTCTCAACAATTTTATTTTAGATTCATCTTTTAAATCCCCTACCAAGAAAAAAAAGTGTTTCATGTTTTATTATTTTTAATTAGCAAACAGTTGGGACAGGATGTCTTTGGATGCACGTTACCATCCTGCAGAGTGACATGCCTGCATATTTTGTGACTCACCTCTTAAACACACCCATGTGTAAAGATGGGGAAGTGGAGAGTGTTTGATGTCTGTTAACACACACACACACACACACACACACACACACGCACACACACACACACACACACACACACACACACACACACACACACACACACTTGTAGAGGTTTTATGGGACAGCTGGAGTGCAGCAGCACCAGCAGATGCCTGTAGGTGTCACATAAACTCCTCACGCCAATCGGAATGCATCACAAGACGCTAAAGAAAACATATGTGAACCGTTTGCCTGTTTTATTGTCATATACTGTATTATCTGTAACATCGTGGATGGTTAAAAAGGGACTTTCTACAAAATGTTTAATTTTTCTTGGTGTCTTATCTTAACTAGCAAACTCTTTGAGACTGTTCTGTCTGTAACTGTGCCACAAATCAGGCGTAACAAATAAATGATCTACTTTCTGAAGCATTTTCCAGATTTTCAGGTACATTTGTTCATAATATGTTATGTAATAATGTACTAAAAGGGTTTGTTTTGTTTGCAGACCGTGCAGAAATGCTAATAAATCTTAAGTTTAAGTTGTAAAAGTTTACCTTCATTTCAACGCCACAACGCTGAAGGAGAAAGAGGTACACAATCCAGAATGTAACTGCAGATTAACAGTAAGCTGTAAACATACAACCAACATCTAATTCCTGCTCTTTGAACTGCAGGCATTTAGCCTTTAAGCTGCAATGCACAGGCGAAGCATTTCACAGTAATTACACGGTAAACACAGCTTTTGTGTTTCTGCCTAAGGAGTGCCCTGACATTTTCAAAGTTGTTGAACTAGATGGAGGGAGGATGGACTGCGTGGCTTTAAATCATCTTCCTCTGATCATCACACCTTTTTAGCTTCCTCAGCTCTTCCCAGGAACACAAAACAGATAAAGTGCTGTGGAAAAGCTAAGCTAGGCTGACTAATCTGTTAAGAGGAATTCTAAAGAAAACCTTATCTTATGTTAATTAAAAATAAGGGCTGAGTTCAGGAAAAAGCTGCAGACTGCCCTTTTTGACCCTCGCCTCGCCTCGCCTTCTTCCGCTTATCCGGGTCCGGGTCGCGGGGGCAGCATTCCAAGTCGGGCAGCCCAGGCCACCTTCTCCCCGGCTAAGTCCACCAGCTCCTCAGCTGGGACGCCCAGGCGTTCCCAGGCCAAACTGAAGATGTATTTCCTCCAGCTTGTCCTGGGTCGACCTGGGGGCCTCCTGCCGGCAGGACATGCCCAGAACACCTCCCGAGGGAGGCGTCCAGGAGGCATCCTTACCAGATGCCCGAACCACCTCAACTGGCTCCTTTCGATATGGAGGAGCAGCGACTCTACTCCGAGTCTCTCCCGGATGTCCGAGCTTCTTACCCTATCCCTAAGGCTGAGCCCGGCCACCCTGCGGAGAAAACTCATTTCAGCCGCTTGTATCCGCGATCTCGTTCTTTCGGTCATTACCCAAAGCTCATGACCATAGGTGAGGATTGGGACGTAGACCGACCGGTAAATCGAGAGCCTTGCTTTCTGGCTCAGCTCCCTCTTTACCACAACAGACCGGTTCAGCGTCCGCATCACTGCAGACGCTGCCCCAATCCGCCTGTCGATCTCCCGCTCCCTCCTTCCCTCACTCGTGAACAAGACCCCGAGATACTTGAACTCCTCCACTTGAGGCAGGATCTCTCTCCCGACCCGGAGTTGGCAATCCACCTTTTTCCGGTCGAGAACCATGGCCTCAGACTTGGAGGTGCTGATCCTCATCCCAGCCGCTTCACACTCGGCTGCGAACCTCCCCAGCAAGAGCTGAAGGTCAGAGCTCGATGAAGCTAGGAGGACCACATCATCCGCAAAAAGCAGAGACGAGATTCTCCTGTCACCAAACTCCACCCCCTCCACACCACGGCTGCGCCTAGAAATCCTGTCCATAAAGGTTATGAACAGGACCGGTGACAAAGGGCAGCCCTGGCGGAGTCCAACCCTCACTGGGAACAGGTCCAACTTACTGCCGGCTATGCGGACCAGACTCACACTCCTCTGGTACAGGGACTGAATGGCCCTTAACAAAAGACCATCCACCCCGTACTCCTGGAGCGCCCCCCACAGGGTGTCCCTGGGGACACGATCATAAGCCTTCTCCAAATCCACAAAACACATGTGGATTGGTTGGGCAAACTCCCATGACCCCTCCATCACCCTAGCGAGGGTAAAGAGCTGGTCCACAGTTCCACGACCAGGACGAAAACCACATTGCTCCTCTTCTATCCGAGATTCAACTATCGACCGGAACCTCTTCTCCAGTACCCTGGAGTAGACCTTTCCAGGGAGGCTGAGGAGTGTGATCCCCCTATAGTTGGAACACACCCTCTGGTCCCCCTTCTTAAAAATGGGAACCACCACCCCGGTTTGCCACTCCACAGGAACTGCCCCCGATGACCACGCAATGTTGCAGAGACGTGTCAGCCACGACAGTCCTACAACATCCATCGCCTTGAGATACCCAGGTCGGATCTCATCCACCCCCGGGGCTCCATCGCTTAGTAGTTGTTTGACTACCTCAGCGACTTCTGCCCCAGAGATTGGACAGTCCGTCCCCAGGTCTCCCAGCTCTGGTTCCTCCTCGGAATGCGCGTCGGTGGGATTGAGGAGCTCCTTAAAGTATTCCTTCCACCGTCCGACTATAGCCCCAGTTGACGTCAGCAGCTCCCCGTCCCCACTGTAAACAGTGTGAGCGAGTTGCCGCCTTCCTCCCCTGAGGCGCCGGACGGTTTGCCAGAACCTCTTTGGAGCCGACCGATAGTCTTTTTCCATGGCCTCGCCAAACTCCTCCCACGCCCGAGATTTTGCCTCGGCAACTGCCACTGCTGCACTTCGCTTGGCCCGCCGGTACCTGTCTGCTGCCTCTGGAGACCCACAGACCTTTTTGACCCGTAGAATTAAATCCTCCTTGTTCCCATTTGGCTCCACATCAAAAATCTCAAAAAACACATCAAGGTTGTTGCATCAATCTTGTCTTCTCAATACAAGAAAGACTAGATAGAATTGTGCAGAACTGATTAAATGGTTTTTTAAAGTTATTTTTTGATAAGATAATGAAGGTATTACGCACAGGGGAAAGGAATGCCCCAATGCCCCAATCAGATCGCACTGCCTGCAAACATTGGCGTGCTTAACACCTTTGTTCTCTGAGACAAAAAGTTTGGCTGCAGTCGAGAATTCCCAGGAGAGGAGTTTTCACAGCGAGTGTATCTGAGCGCTTGTGTGCAGCCAGCTGAAAGACCCGCTGTCACACCATGCTGTCTGTGTCTTGTAATTTGCTGCTTCAAGCTCCCGTTAACACCCATCAACATGAAAACACACAGGAACAATACACCGTTATGACACCTGGCTGGTGAGACTGATGCAAGTCAGGTGACTCCGATATGAAACATATACGGTGTCATAATTCATGCAGGCAAAGCTGGTAACAGAAGGAGATCTATACATTTATATTAAACAAACAAGAACCAACCAGACATTGATAGAATATCTGACATTAATCAATGAAAACGAAGCATTCTATTTTTATTTAGATTGTGTTAACTTTCATTATTGTTTAATTCATTTACTTTTTCATTTTGTCTGGATTCCTGGTTCTGTTATCTGACCTGACTCCAGATGGACCTGCATCTATCTGCATCCTATCATCAGCATCTTTTGTTGTTGTTCTCTGACGGATGCTCTGTTACATCCTCTAATAATTGAATTGTCTGAACCCTTTCTAATAGATTTGGATTTGCACATCTGGGTTCCCTGATGTGATTTTGTTTTTCTTTGACTAAATAAAGCATTTTATATATTTTTTAACTGCCAGTCTTTTATCCAATCCTTGCCACAAAAATCTAGTCTTCCAAGTTAATATTTCATCAATTTTTTTGTCTGATTTCCAAACTCGGGTATTAGCTTAGATTAGAGGCAGAATGATGAAAACCTGCTAAAAAAAAAATCCTGCAGGAATTCAATAAACACCAAGCTGAGAATCAAAGGGAGAGAAATCCTTTTGTTAGTGTGGTAGAAATCTGCAAAAGAAGATTTCACCAAAGTTATTTGCATGTTGATGCATTTTATGAATAAAAGCCAGGTTAAACAATATTATGTTTATTTAAACTCAGGCTGGAACTCTTCTAGAACAAACATGTTGACAGCAAATGGAGTATAGGAGGCATTTGTAAAATTACTCTGAACAAAGGAATGCGGTGGAAGGAGCAGGTAGAGGCGATGGGCTGGGCAGAAAGACAAATTTAGATGTGATGAAACCAAGCGAATGGGTGTGTGAGTTAGCTTACAGCATAATTTACACTTATTGCTTAAAACATATAATTTTTTTTTCTCTTTGTGTATGTATTTATGTTTTCAGGCCTTTTAAAGACAAGAGTTTACATCTGATGCTGAAGGCGAAGAACAGAAAAACTGTAATTCTGCACAAATCTCATGCTTTACAGTCATCATGATCTTTTTTACTATAATTAAACTTCCTTGTCATTATTTTTATTCTATTAATGTGTTCTATGTAACGTATAATGATAGTTTCTCTGAGAGCTGCTGAACAAATTTTGTTGTATTTTGGTAAAATTGCAATAAATATTTTATCCTAAAAAGACAAATTTTTCTGTTCTGTTGCTACAGAAACGCTACGTTTTGTTCAGTTTTGTTACCATTCCTACTTGCAGTTTCCTCCGGTCATCTGTAAATTTCAGGTAATTTAATAAAATGATAAAATCTCACATTTGTGACCTTTTAAACTTTTAACATTCCCTTTCACACTCTTGGTCTCTCTTCAAGTTTCTTAGCAAACATGAATCTTTTCTGTATAAATGAAATCAATTCTTAAAAGCATTTAAAAAGAAGGAAGCTGAGTTGAATCTGATAGATGATCACAATAATAAAAAAATGTGAAAACTTATAAACCTTGCTGAAAGCTTTGACTGAATGGAAGTTGAGGGCATTTCGAGATTAGCTGAGTGGGAGGAAAGTTCCCTATAGTGGTTTGAATGGAAAACCCCTGGTCTCTTTGTCACGGCACGCTACCTGTTACAGGTTGATCCTGGTAAACAGGCTGGTTTAAGGTCCAAGATCCAAAGAAAGAGTCATTTAAATTCAGTTCATAACTGATTATACTTGTGAGTTTTGGAAAACTTTCCTGTTCAAAATGTATGTACTAAACTTCATTTAATGCTTTATTAAACTTCATTAGAAAAATGTGATTTTAATTTAATAAATTCTTGCTAACGTCTATAAAACTTCACAAATAAACTTTATAAAACAAGTTCTGAGTTAGTTTACAAATTTGAAATCTTTTTGAGTTTCTTCTCTAAGTCCTGTTCCTTTTGATTTGGCTGAATGGAATCATTGCAAAAGAACACCTTTTTATTATAAATCTACTAGTTTGACTCTCAAATCCCCTTTTATTTTTAATCTACAAACATAAAAAAGTTATATAAAAGCCAAGCATTTTGCCAGACTGTCTAAAAAGTTCAAACCAGTTTTAAAAGCAATTATTTCCTGAAGAATTAGTTCCTACAATGTCATGTGTGATGCCGTTAAAGATCACAAGCACCTACAATAAGTCTGTTTGTGTAAATCTGTCAAATTCCAGTAGAAAACATGCCAGATTGAGTTTTCTTTCCTTTGTTTTGGGGGTTTTGTAACGGCCTTATGCAATGTTGTTAATCTCAGTTCATTTCTCAGTTAAATGTCAGAATAAATAACCTGCATTATTTTACTGAACAAGTGGATTTATGTGGTTATGAAGAGTTTTCTGGGGCGATTATGAAAAGTGTTTCCTGTTGGAGAGGCTGAGTGTCAGTCTGTCTCGTTTGGAACAAAGATTTATTCAGATGACTTTAATCCCCTTTTCTGAGATTTTATTTGTTAAACAGTTACATTAACAGTATTTCCATAAGGGTCCATTCCTGCTTGCTGCAGTCATCACTTCAGTTTTTACGAGGAACAAACTCTAATTTTGGTTTTCTTCTTTATACCAACACACAAGGCGTTTTCTCTTCCCCTTTCTTTAGGCTGGACTTCAGATGAAGGTTGTTGACAGAATCATCCGTTGACTGCACTTTCAATCCGGTGGACATGTTTGGTTATTTTCACGCTGAGGCAGAGCGGGGCTCCTCTTCGCTCCGGGGGAACCTCATACTCCTCCTGTAAATGTCAGCATGCCTGAGCCACAGCTCAGATTCTGAAGTGTTGATGCTGTCTCAGCTTTTACCGTCAGGATTTACACCAAACCGTACAGTGTGGTCGTTAATCTGCTACCTCTGTACACTTCACTGAAGCTTTTGTTTCCATGGAGGATTTAAAGAATCTGGCATCTTGACCAGGAAATAAACAGACTGAAGTAAATGAGGCAGTTTGAAAGTTAAAACAGAATGATTTTGTGCAAAGTAAATCCAGTATTTATTTATTATTATAGAGGGGAACATTTTAATTCTCATTAAAAGTAATTCCAGGAGGACTTAAAACAGTAAGCACCTATTAGCTTTTATATCTGTTTATTTATGTGGGGTACATCAGCCACCACACTGGATTTAGTGTCACTCCATCCACTGCTGCCTATTGACAAAGTAGCTCTGCAGTAAAAAAAAAAAAAAAAAAAAAAGAATTTATTTCTTTAACAAACACATGTTATATCAAAATGCATGTCTTCCACCTGAGTGGACATTTGAAAGAATTATTATTACTATGATTTTATAATAATCATAATAACAATAATGATATTAGCATTTTATTTGTGGCTTATTTTCAAAACTCTCAAGGACGCCTTACAGTAAAACTAACTAATAATACAATAAAACAAATTTTACACTGAAGAACATCTACTTACTGTTAAAAACAGACAAATTCTACATTTAACAGAAACAAAAATGTTATTTCTGATATTTTTAAAAGTAAAAGCATCCAATCATTTTTATCTGTTTTAGTTATGGTGCTTATGGTGAGTTCACAGACTGGATTTTTTAAATTGCAGCTTATGTGTTCAAAATCCTAAAGAAGAAAAAAAATTCTAAATTTTGAGTTTTAGATTGGTCAGTCGACGTTGCTCAGCAGCCAATTGGTTGGTGCGTTTTCATTAATTAACTATTATAAAACACGCTAAATGATTCTGAGGCTATAAACTATTCAATAAAGTTTTCTATCAAGAAATGCATTTAATAAGCTTGGATTTTATAGGCTTGCCTTAATGACAATAAATAAGGTACTTTCTTATGTAGGAAAATAATTAACCTTATCCTTCTGTTGCAGAATGTGATCTACTCAATGATTTTTTTCAAGCAAATAAAATGATTTAAAAATGCTCCTTTGCTGTATTGACAAATTAATAAATAAAGGGTATTTCTAAAACGTCAGGCTTTTTTTTTTGCTAATGTGCATCATAATCAAACAAAAGGGACAAGCCATCAGTCATATTGAGAAAATTAATGAGAGTTTAAGAGCAGAAAACCTGTGTAGGTTCACAAAAGTTACATTGAAAACCTCAGTTTATAGCAAGAACCAGGATAAAAGAGTCAGATAGGCTTTAAGAGGTTTATAGAACAAAGCTCATCCTGATTAATGAACATTTTGCTCACTATTAAGAAGTTAATTAAGATGTTTTGATAGTAAAAAGCTTCATTAATGATCAACTAGTTGCAGGGCAATCCAGAAAAACACATAAATAAATGTCTTATTTTAGCTTTTGAAGATGCACATAGCTTTCCTTGTTTGACAGAATGTTTAATATTCCAGTCTCATGGTATTTGATACCAGTTCATGTTGTGAATAGAAATATCTCAGCTGCTCTCAAAGAACTGGAAAACAAACCAGAGGATCTGAGTTACACTGGGCTGTGGTCATCTGACATTTAACTCAAAGCAGGTGCGTAAATGTGAACATTTATGAAAATATATCTGTTGGCCGGATGAAGAATGAGCTTGGATCCAGTCCCTCCACAGACCGCGTGGACAGATGTGACATCAGCATCTGGTTTGTGGACAGCTGTTTTCTGAGTTTGTAATTTGGCCCGTCTGCTACCAGATGTGAACACATGTTTGAACACAAGAAGAAACAGTGATCATCCATCGGCCAGGCGGACATCACTGCTGCAGACTCTTCCTTCAAAAGGGTTATAGATTTGTAATGTGAGAAGCTCTGCGGTTTTATGGTTTTATGATTCAATGCAAATGTAGACAAACACTAAACTAAACACACGCTGATGGAGTTTCATCAGGCAGCATTTCTGCAGCAGTCCATTAAGCAGCAAATAAAACACTTACTGGATGTGTTTAACTCCAAATTCAAGCTGAAGGGAAGAAGTTGTGGCATGGAGTATCACTCGAGGAGTTCACTGCACAGCTTGAAACATCAGGAGAAAGAGCTGCAGTTTGACTTCAGCATCAGCATGGGAGGATTGCTAAATCGGGTAGAAACTAAGATTATTAGTTACGATAAGATGACTTCTCAGCTCTGCCTGTCTTACACATTTGCCAGAGTAATTGCCCTCCTTGTTAAATCATGAATTAACTGCGATCAACCACATTAAAGGTGGTTTAGGATAAAGTATTCTAACCTGTCTGACAGCATGGAGTCGGCTAAAAGATCTCAGAAAGCAACACATCATCATGCCCCCTTCTAAAGAATTTCCAGGACTCTGCTAACCAAAGGCCCGTCTCACATTTGCCACAAAAACATCTTGGTGGTTTTGGGGAAATATAGTCCAAACAAAAATGAAACATTTAGTTAAATCTGTCATAGCACTAACAGCGTTTGGTGTTGGTAGTGTGATGGTCTGGGGCTGCTTGCTGCTTCAGGACCTGAACCACTGGCTGCAATCGATGGAACCATGAATTCTGCCAACTACCAGAAAACCCTGAAGGAGAATATCTGACCTTTGACCTTAAACAGGTTCATGCTAGAAAATCCTCAAATGTTGCTGAATTAAAAAAAAGAATCTGTTGCATCTTAATTTGAGGTTGTCAGCTACTTTTTCACATAGGGTCAGATTATGCTGTTTGTACCAAAGTGTAATGAATGACTTCTGCTGTGAAATAGCAGGATTTTGATGTTTTTAAGGTTGCCACATGGGTCACTCTCAGCAGTCTTTCACAGGGCTAAAATATGCAGCCAGACAGACAGTGTCTTAGTTGTGTTCAGACAGAATAAATCAGCATTCAGCTCAGTCTCAGCCAACCTAACTGTGAGAAATGTCACTGGACCTCCATGTGGCTCCTGTCACGTCAGGTATTCTACGTCAGATTCTCCATCTTTAAGAACTTGTCATTTTAGTTTTCCAACATTCCAAGCTGTGGATGTGATGCAAGGCGTTTTTATCTGTCCAACCATCAAATGGCTGTTTGAGCTCACATGGGGATTGCAGGAGACTGGGGAAGATACCAAACAGACAAACATTCACCAGAGTCCCACCTATGACCCTGTTGGAACCACCAGTTACTCTACAACAAAGTAGAAAACACAAAAAGAACATGAATGATCAAACTTTATGCTTCAAACACAAAAACAAGACAATAAAATGATTTTCTAGTGATATTATTTTATTAAAGAAGTGTTAATTTCACATATGAGAGGCAGAATCTCCAGTTGTGTAATCCTGCAGAGCGACAGTTTGAGTGGGAACAACTTTAAAAATGTAACACTCAGGGCTGAACTGTCCGAGTGTTTAGCGTGGACTTGCTTTTGATTTAAGGCTGTTTTTTATGAAGCCTGTGAAAATTCACAGTTCATTCGCAGGCGGAGAGCAACGGACCATCACATTACAAGATCCAGGGATTGAGAGGGCAGAGTTTTCCCACTAAAGTTCAGTCAAGTCTTTGTGAAGCCAACACACTGTCCCAAAACAGACAACAAGTCACGTTCTCTGAGTTTAAGCAGCGATGTTTTTCTGGAATAATTAAATATTACATTCTGTATGTGTAGCTTTTATCCTCGCTGCTCTATTAGTCATCCCAGGTTCTGAATATTCCCACTTCTCCTTCTCCTTTTGCTCCTTCCACCCTGCGGAAACTTGATGCACTGAAACGTGACCCCTTGCTCTCTGCTTAGACCTGGGACTAAATAAAGAAGAGACTTTTTACGAGGATGTGGCCCTAAACCCCTCAGCCTGCGCCCATGCACCAACGTGCACGTGCAGAGCTACTAGCCTTTTTGTTTCCCTGAGTTTCCCCACCAACTATATTATTTTGCCAAACCTTTCCACTCCTCTTCTTTTCCCTAAAAAAATGCCCTCTTGAGCATCTTCACAGACTTGTTAGCATTCACCCGCTGCATCTGACAAGAATGGCCACTCTGTTTCCCTCCAATCCATCAAAGGGCCCCCTGAAAAACCACAACACAGCCTAAACGCCAACACCTCTGTCTTCGCTGCTCTTCTGGCGTCTGTGGGACTCCGGGTGTGATTCCGGATACTGGGATACCTAGAAACCAGGGCCTGTGGTCAGTGCCAGTTTCCATGGCTTCCACCTCCTCCTCCTCATCAAGGGGATGTTCTTCCTCAGCCTGGCGTGTTTGTGAATTTCCCGTGAAAAGGTGGTTCTGTGTCCAGAGGCCTCGAGCCCAGAGAGGGCAGAAAATCCTTCTTGCATTGCAGAGTTGTTCAGCGGATGGAGGAGAAATTTGGAGGGGAAATAACAGAAAGGCAGCATGTTTGGGCCTTGGATCAGCGCCGAGCATCAGTTAGGAGCTCAGGGGACTGGGTCACAGACGGGGTTCACATGAGGAAAATAGTGAGCAGCAAACACATTTTTATATTGGGAAGATGTGCAAACACACAAGCTGGAACTCTTTAAAGAGATCAGTTTTCAGAATGTATTTTATGCATCATGAAATATTAAAATTAAAACCCAGTTATTCACAATCTTAATGCCTGAATCCAGAAACTTCTCCACATGGACGAACAGAACATCTCACCATGCAATACAGCACAGGTGTCCTTCAGGAGCAGCTGACTCAGTGATCAAATATACAAAAGGTGGTGT
The DNA here is from genome assembly GCA_006937965.1 of Callopanchax toddi. Taxonomy (NCBI): domain Eukaryota; kingdom Metazoa; phylum Chordata; class Actinopteri; order Cyprinodontiformes; family Nothobranchiidae; genus Callopanchax; species Callopanchax toddi. The sequence continues at coordinate 2,258,663 of SSNR01000050.1, read as the reverse complement.
GACTTTGACTAATCCTTGTGTGCTTTCTTTGATACAGATACTCACAGGTGGAGTATATAAAATATTGATTTTAGACGTGTGTTCAGATAAAATCACAAGAGTCCTTTTCTTTTTTTAAAGTTCTCACAAATTAAGATCTCTGTTTAACAGAAAGCATTCGCAATGACTCACCAGAGAGAGAAAGATGCTTCCCTTAATACCTGATTTAAAAGCTGGATTTCAAGTAGAACCTGATTAACTGACTCTCGACAGTAAGAAAAGAAATATGCTAACAAAAACTTCAAAGATAAACAAGCATGTTTCTTGTTCTTTTTTGTTTTAAATAAAACAAAAGCAGCTGTTCCTTGCAGGGACAGAACTTGTAGATAAGACCCTCAGTACTTCCAGAATGTATGAGCTGTACACGCTTTGTAATTTCACCAGAATGATCATTTACCTTCAGACATTTACTTGATCTATTCATGATGAGGTCTGTAAATTTTACTTTCTAATTTTGTTCAGAAGTTTGTGTAAATAGCAGTCGATTGTCACAGAAAAATGTAAAAATTAAAATAAAAACTCCTTTTAGATATGGATTTATAGTCTTTTTTGTGCAGATACTCAATGTCATATAAGCAGAGCAGAAAAATGCATTATTATATATTATTAATTACATCCAACTCTTTAAAAATATGGATATTAAATATCTGGATCTTGCATTTTGTAGACGGTCCCTAGACCCTTGTAGCAGCTGCACCTTAAAACCTGTGTGACTTTTACCGCACACAGAATGACAAGTAATGATCAAAATGATGATGTAAGGTGTTGATTGGCTCACCATGGCCAAACAGAGACGTGGTTTGGGTTTAACAATACTGGTTTGGATACATCGACTCTGGAAGTCCAATTATATGAATATCTGATCAACTTAACTGCAGCCTATAATATCCAAATCTGTGTTCAGTTTCTGAAACAGAGGGAACGGATTATAAATTGCACTGACTTTCTAATGACCTCACATTTATTCTGACACTTGACCCCTGAAGTTTTAAACTCTTAACCCAAATTACACTTATGGCAGCTTTTATGTATTTTACATCAACACAAAAACCAAAACAATCTTGAAACAATAAAAAAAATGCACTGGGTAAATAGGAGGGCTAAAAGTCATAACTTTTAATATTTCACTTACAAACAAACAGCCTGTTTACTGCTGACGTTTGAACCTTGATGACCCGAGGTTTGGTTTTTCAGAGGGACATGCAGTATGACAGCTCACTGCTTTTCTACAGCATCAGATACATCACTCAGCTGATTTGATCTGAAAGGCTGGTGGAGCAAATCATATGACGACTGTGACATCTTGTCCCTGCTTCTCAACATCTCTTTGCTCTTTTTGAATTTAATTTGACAGTTGCTGATGTTAGCTGTTTAGTATGTCATATATTTATCGTGGTTTAAACAAAACCCAATCCCTGATGGAGTTTTTTTTTCTGCCAGCTTCCACACAGAACTCATACTTCTGCACTGAATAAATGGAAATATCTTCATTGAATGAAGTGAAGGTCTGAGGAGAATGTCCCGCTCAATAGGAACAACAACAAGCTGTGAATTTAACCACAGTTAATATTGGGGCTGACTCTGCTCGTGCACTGCCAGCTGAATGCCTGACTTTCATTGTGGCTTTAGAAAAAACAGACTTATAAAAACACCTGGGACTCCCCACATCGTGGCAGATGGAGGCACAACCTCACACCCACTCATTGCTGGAGACTCCGCTCTGTGGGGCCAAACATAACAGTAACCCTCGGCACGGTCAGCACTCGTGTGCTTTCTATGAATGTTCAGTGCTGAATCCAAGGTTTTCCATGGTCAGAACCAATGAGGCCTCTTTTCTCCTCACAAGAGGTTTGGATTTAATGTGTTTGCTTATAAAAGCTAAGAGGGGTAATAATCGGAAATATTTCTGTAGATGTTTATACAGCTAAACCTGAATTATGACACTTAAGTCCTTTATTTAGCTCTATTTGTTGGAGACAGTTTAACAAAGTTCACATTGAGACTTTATGAAAGGGACAGATACAATTATTTCTGGAATTTTATTTATGATGATTTATCTTTGCATCTTAACTCACTTTTAAATCTATTAAACTCTTTTTTAATCTTCCACCACAGTTAAATAATTGTAATAAATTTCTTCTGTCAAGATATTCAAACAGGTGTGATTCTTCCGCCCCCTGCTGGCTGTGCTCTGTTTTTACAATCCTCAGTAATGATTTTATAACCTACAAATTTTGTTTTACTCCGCCTCAGTTAAATCAAACCTATTTGAAAACCCAAAGCCAAAAGCTAAATTTTCAGCAAATGTTCAGAAATACATTTTATATTCATGAAATTAGTTTAAACTTATGTGTTGCTGTTATTTAAAGAAAAGTATCAATACAACCTGCAACTAATTCTGCTTTTAATGTTGCTTTTAAGAAAAAAAATGTCAGTGTTGTTAGAGACATCTTTAAGATTCTGGAATGACTTAAGTTTAGATCTTGATCTGTACAAATTCATGTATTTTTGTATAAAAAAACTGAATAACAAAGAAGTGAAGTCTGAAGTAAGGGGAGAAAGATTTCTTTTTTACCTAACATAGAAAATCCCTAGATAATGTGATGTTTCTGCAATAAAGGTAAGTCAAAGGTTTAAGGAGTAAATTATTTACTTGACAGAGGTTAAAAGCCAAGGACTTGGCTAAAATTGGATGAATTCTTTACTGGATAATACTGGTAAATTACCTCTGAGAGAGCAGTGTTACTTAAAAAGACTAAAGAAGCAGACATGTAAACTCCAAAGTTCCTAATTTGTCAAAGAATTTGTTATCTGTTTTACTACCATTACGCATAATAAGCCAACCTTCTCTGACACTATCCACCAATCAGACAGCAGCTTCTTCCATTTCCCTTACGAATGCGGAAGTTAAAAAATATTCTGCTCTATTTGAAAGCCTTTGGAAACGTCACAAGAAGCTTTCGGCAAGTGGACGCGATTCATATAAAACTTTAAACATTTTGTATTTTAATACCTTATGTTGGAACATTAATTTTAACAAAATACCCTTCCTATGATAGCGTTAGCTTTAGCATCCTGTGTGTCTGGTAGTGCAGCTTGAAAGAAGAGAAATTAACTTCTAGTTTTACAGAGCAATAAAAGTCGGTGACGCCATGTTTGCTTTTATTTAGACTAAACGCTATGTTGCTTTTAAAAGCTATGACATAATGCGAAATTGTCACAATACGGTGTTTTTTGCTCTGTTACTTGTAGTGTATTTATTTAAAGTTTCACTAGAGGGCGCCATTGTCACGAAAGTTAGCTTCTGATCACTTCAATTGAATGTTAGAAAACTTTTAATTTTCAGAACTTTGATAGGAAAAGATGCATTGTTCTGTCAGTGATGATGTTTATTATTTCTCATATGTTGTTCATAGGTGACGCAGCTAGACAGAACCACAACATGTAAGCCCTTCAAATACAAAACATGGAAGATTAATAAATATCATTAAATAAAGACCAATAAATGTACTTATTTTTGTTTTTAAGGTCTTGGATAAAACTCCACATCACTCTGCCAGTGACGGTGGGTTTCCTGTTTGTAGGCCTCCCATACTCCGTCTGTCTAGCTGCTCAGTGGATTTATGGCTGGCCCAATAAGCCTGGGTACAGGAAGTACACAGAAGCTCTAAAACCAAGGTACCTTTTATAGTATTTTTAATTGGGACAATTTCATTGAATATTGTTGGAGTTATTTTTGTTTCTTTTGACTTTATTTAAAAGAGTTTTTCATGTTTTTCTGGTGATTTTGCTTTTAAATCAGGCGGGTATACTCTTTGACCATTGCTCTGCTGGAGATGCTAAAATACCTTCAGTATGGGAAACTGTACTTTCAGCTGAAGTCATGGTATAAAAACGAGGAAAATAAAATGCATTACATAAAGGTATGTTAATTACAAGTTGCTTGTCGAAATACTTAAAACTGGTGTCAATAATTATTGTTTTGCTTGTCTTCTCTTAAAAGAACATCATTTTTGGCCGCAGGGGAAACAGCCTGGACTTGTATCGCCCTCAAAACAAATCAGAAAAGGTGTCAACACCTCTGGTGGTTTTTATCTACGGAGGAGCGTGGGGCTCTGGAGAAAGATCCACTTACTGTTTGCTGGCCAAGCAGATGGCCGATGAACTGAACACAACTGTCATCTGTCCAGATTACTGCACTTATCCGAAGGTACGAACAGCACAGAGTTCATCAAAACATTTCATCTGATTATTTTCTATTAAATATAAAATTTGGATCAAGGAAGCTTTTCTTAGAGCAGTTTGTATTAATGATACATGTTGAACTAATTTCTCAACCTGTTGATCTGTTTTGATTGTCAGGGGAATGTTTTAGGGATGGTCCAAGATATTGCTGACTGTTTGATATGGGCTCAAGAAAATGAACAGGACTTCAGCTTTGACAGTGTAAGCCTTATCCTAAGTATTCATTGGAAAGATACATCAGTCATTCAGTAAATAAAACATTTATTGAATCCATATTCACTAAGCTAATCATGTATTGATGCTTGTTGTTTCTAAGCTTTTATTTGTACCTTTAAATTCAAGGGTTCATGGTAGGAAAAATGCAATAACACAACTTTTCTTCGTGTCGTTTCCAGAACAACATTATTTTAATCGGACATTCAGCTGGTGCACATCTGTGTGCATTGACCACATTGTTTTTCATTGAAACTAAAGAGGAGCTGTGCATTGAGTTAAAGAAACTGCAGGACATCACGTCTTCCATACGAGGGATTATTGGTATGTTTCTGGACATTTGTTTACCTGAATGAATAGTTAAGCCTTTAACTGACAGGTCAGCTGCTTGGTAGAGCACATCTCAGTCCCTATATTTAATTAAATCATCCACTGAATGTAACTGCAAATGAAGTCTCCTAAACTGAGAAAACACAGGGATGGTTTAACAAAAAGTTTAACTTTTTTATGGACTAAATAAGTTAGATTTGCTCTTTCCTAATCCCTGGACAGGTCTGAGTGGAGTTTACAACATCGTGGACCATTATGAGCACGAGCAGAAGCGAGGAGTTGAATACATCTCCACCATGCACAAAGCCATGAATGGAGTAGAAAACTTTCCACACTATTCACCGACACACTTACTGAAGACGTTAAACTGTGAAAAGCTCAATAGGTGTGAGGGAGTATTCAGAAACCTCTTGTATTTGTTATATTTTGACAGCTGCAATACAAACATCTTGACTGACGATCTTTTTTTTCTCCGTTACTGTCAGAATTCCGCCGTTTGCGTTGCTTCATGGGACGAGTGACACCATTGTTCCCGTTAAATCCTCCACAAAGTTCTCTGAGCTCCTCACCTCACTGTCTGTAAAGGTGTCGCTCTACCTGCTTCCTGAGGTCAACCACACTGAGATCGTCACTGACCTCATGCTGTCAAACCGGCGCTTCTACCATCCTGTTTTCAGCTGCATCAAACAGGAGTTCAGGACATTTTTGAGAACCTGCTGACTTCCTGGAAAACATCCACAGCATCTTCTGTGCACACTTTCTGTACTTTAATATCATGAAATGGATCCTATTTCACTTTTCTTAAATACTATTTATTCTAGTTTTATAATTGAGAGCAAAACTATGATTTATTGATTAATAATTTATTGAATAAGATATGGTGTGTTTTCACCATAGCAGTGTTTCTCATTCACCTGTTACCATTCCAGTAGCAGCAGACCCTGACTGACTCAGGGTTCAGTTCTGGAGCTATGGATGGAACCGTAACCCAGAAGAACCGTTAGGATCATTAAGAACCACCACCTGAGCCACAGCTGCATTATCTAAGAACCACTTTATTAAGAAACCTGCATGTCAATGGAATACATTTGTAGGTGCAAATGTTATATTTAATGGAATCTTTTTTTTTTTTTACTAATTGGTTTTAATAAACTTTTATAGACTCAATGTACTGTCAAATGTTGAATTACTTTGTAAAAACTAATAGAAATGTCCAGATAGGCTTTATTACAATGATTGTTTCTCTGTAAAATGTAAGAATGTACAAATTATACCAGGAAATAAGGTATTCTGATTAATGTACTATTAATAATACATTTTAGTATTTGTTCTCAAAACACATTACCTTTTATACTAATGTTTTTGTACAAATTTTGAGTGAAAGCATGCCCGTACATATTAAGTTTATGTCATGACTGATAAATTTGACTGTAGATTTAATTTGCAGCAGGATTATGAAATATTTGGCTCCAGGGCGCAGCCACAGACATATTAAAGATCCCACTTATTCCTGACGAATGTGCTACCCAGACTGACACAATGCCACACAACTGCAAATAAAATATGTAGCTTCATGTACTATGAAGCTATTTTTTCCAGAAAATCTTTTTTTTGCCACTTTGCATTTCTTAGGTTGTTTTATGGCACTTTATTTGTTTAAATATTTAAACGTAGTTATTTTTTGTCATTTATAGCCTTTTCTTGTTTCGTGTCACTTAATCACTTACTTAATGTTGAGCTCTAGTTAAGTAGTAGCACCAAGGGAGGGTCAGGGTGGGCAATGGTAAATCCCACCCCAATCAGCAGTCTTCTATGAATAATATATATTTTAAAAGACAAAATGGCAATCTTCAATTAGTTGCAATGTGTTTTTATGCTTGTGTCATTTTTTTTTTATCACTGTGCAAAATACTTAAAAAAAAAATGAAAGATTGGTCTTTGTTAGAAGGCAATTCTCTAAACTCAGCTTTTTTCAGATAGACTAGATGACAGCAGTTCTGAAATCCTGTTATCTTGGTTCTTACACGTTTAACAATTTCAAATTCAGGTACTTTCAAGTTTTCAAGCTCTCCCAGTCCCAGCACTTTGTGATGATTTATGCTTTAAGCCAAAAAATGATTTTCTCATTGATAAGTTATCAAAATGCCTTGGGTTGTATAAGTGAGGGGGAATAAAACCAAGGAAATAACGTTTACCACGTCTATGGGCACTTCAACACCAGAGCTAGTTTAAATCAAATGAATTAGTCAAACAAATCAATGTTTTCAATCGTGTATCATTAGTTCATTATTTCATTGCTCAGGTTGACTTTACATTTGACACAATAAATTGTTATAATCTTGTTTTTAAGTTGGTTTGGGTGAAGGTAAAGGTCACAATAAATGACAGCTGACCTGTTCAAATGAGAACAAACGCCAGAAGCAGTGAAATATCTTGTGATTATATGATTTTGCTGTTGCTGCTGGACAGCTTCCGCCCTCTTGTGGTGATTCAGTGATATTACAACAAACGTCTAACTAAGCTTTTCTTACATCCAGATGCCCTCTTGTGGCGAAATAGTGACATTACAACAAACTTCAAAATAGGTTTTTCTTACAATCAGATGTTGCCCTCTTGTGGCGAAATAGTGACATTACAACAAACTTCAAAATAGGTTTTTCTTACAATCAGATCATGCCCTCTTGTGGCAAAATAGTGGCATTACAACAAACTTTGAAATAGGCTTTTCTTACAATCAGATGTTGCCCTCTTGTGGCGAAATAGTGACTTTACAACAAACTTCAAAATAGGCTTTTCTTACAACCACAGAGAAGTTTTTCCAGTATTTTAGCACTGATGACAGTATAAAGAAGTTTGTCGTCCTCTTGTGGCAATAAGGTGAAATAATAACATTAGCACTTCTAGTTAAAAAAAAACTTGAAAAATAAACAGTAAATTAAAGAACACTAATACTCAGAATATGTTAAAATACTACAATTGTTAAAGAAACAGTGAAAAGTCAAACATCATGTTAAATTTTTCAAGGTTTTTTAAAGTGCTTTAAAGAATGTTATTTGTAATTTCACTTTATGGCCACAGGAGGGTGAGAGCTGCCTTGTACTGTCATCAATGATAAATTCATCTACCTCAGTTTGTGGTTCCAAATATCTATTTCTTTATTTAAAATTAAAAATCTCAAATTTAAAGTGATTTAGTGTGTATTCAATATAAGGTGGAATAACATTGAAGTAAATTATAATATATTTTATTTAATTAAATTATTCGATCATTTGTGTTATTTGTCCAACAGAACGTGCAGTTGTAATGTCAGGAAACCGCCACAAGAGTGTTTGTCTGCAGAAGTAGAAGCCAAAGACCAAAAAGTCACAAGATAGTTCACTGCTTTGTACTACCATCCTTGCTAACACACTTCACTTCCTTAGCTAGTTGTTTTCAAACATGACTGCCATGATTTATGAGTTTATCCTTTTCCGTTGCATTTTCTACTTGAAATCCTCCTAAGAACTGTATCTGACACACGGTCGTCAGGATAAGTTCCCCCTAAGTAGAAAGTAAGACTAGCCTGGCAAGCCACGCTATATATGTGGATATAAAGTCTGCAGAGCAGAACTGATGGTCTAGTTCACTAGGCTAAAGTAAGACAGAAAACAATAAAAATCATTATGAATCAAGGCAGTAGTGTTTGAAAACAACTTGCTAAAGAAGTGAGGTGTGTTTAACAGGAATGGTAGTACGAAGCGATTAATTATCTTGTGACTTCTTGGTTTCTTTGGTTTCTGCTTCTTCTGACAAACAGATGCCCTCTTGTGGCGGTTTTCTGACATTACAACAATAATGTAATTACTGCACGTTCTGTTGGACAAATAACACAAATGATAAAAGAATGTAATTAAATAAAATATATAACATTTGACTCCAATGTCATTCTACCATAAAACCAATTTAATACGCATTAAATCACTTCAAATATGAAAAGATCTTTAATTTTATATTAAGAAGTAGATATTTGGAACAACAAATAGAGTCTGGTGGGGGAACACATTTAGACGGAGGAACTTATATCAATCCTTTCCCAGCTTTTATTTTGAAATGAACGCGCACGAGGCGGAGTTTGTTTGTGAGGGGTTCTTACCTCTGCACACGCGCACACACACACACACACACACACACACACACACACACACACTTTCTCACCATTTGGACCTATTTGCTGGTCTACTGGACGGCACCGGAGCATGGAAAAGTAAAAACTAGTTAGTGAAAATGTAACCTTTGAATATTACTGAGTCAACCGACAAAAAAAGATGGAGTCTGCTGGGAAAACCAAGAAGAAGTTGTGGCTCCGCGGTCTTCTCTGGTGGTCGCTGCTGTTTGAACTAGCTTCGGGAGGTAACATTTCCAGCTTTTTTGGACTTTTCTATCAATGAAAACAAAAAGTATATGCGCGCGTTTTTGTTCTTTTTACTGACACAAGCGTGTACATATTTTAATTATGCTCTAAATAAGTGAACTTGAACGAGTTTCGTTTCTCTGGAGGTTACATGAGATTACCACTTTAAAACGGTCACTTGTGGTTTTATATCTTTTTTTTCTGCGTGTTTCATTAATAACAAGCTTATTGTCTGATTACAGAGGATTATTGAATGATTTCTGTACGTGTTGCTGACTGTGCTGCAGTGATTTGCAGGTCTTTAAACTTGTAACATTAGAAGGAATCAAAAGTAAATGGAGACTGTCAGAAATCAACTTTATCCTTTAAACAGCAGGTGATAAACTCTGCTTTCTCTCGTATAAAGTGATGTAAATTTGATCATCTTTGCATGTTTAAATACATATTTTTTGATAACATGTAAGTCCCCTATACATAAATAAATTCAAATAAATTGTGTAGTTGTTGCTTTGAGGAAACCTAAGGGAGCAAAATGTTCTTTTTTACCATTTGAAATTATAAAATCTGTGTAGGCATTTCTTTTCTGTTCCTGTGTCATCTAAATGCAGCTTTCCCCCAAACAGTACCCTTTGGAATCATCACAAATTATTTCACATTATTTCACCATGTCATTGACAGAAAAGTGCTACAGCGTAGACTATTCTTTATGTCACTGTCTTTCTGATTCTGTCCATTCTCTTCATTTCCTTCACAAGCCTTTACTTAAAGCATCCACGTCTCGGGCTTTCACAGTGCATCAGCAGCAGATACGATTCACTCAGGCTGCATCTCTGATTTGTTGAATAAACTGAATACACAGACAGTGACAGGCTCTGGTCTCGTCTATCAAATAACTGTGAGCCAGTGTTCTCTGAAAGGTCACTGGTTACAGGAGGGAGGTTTGTGAAATCTTGCAAAAAATGTCCCCACTGCAAAGAAACTTGTTGACATGCAGATTACAGGACAATGTTCACAACTCCTGCTGTTTTTTTGAAGGGACAAATTTGGTCTACTGTTTTCTGTGCTTTGCTCTTTCATTATGTCTGTTTAACACTAGGTCGTGTCAGAAAGGTTTTTTCTTTGCATGTTTATCTTCAAAACATTTCTGATGAAACTGTTCTCAAAGGGAAAGTATGAAGTATCTTTTATTTGAACCTAATATAATATTTTGCTTATAGCTTGAACATCATTGTGATGATGATGATGGTAAAATACAAATAATCCTGCATGTCTGCCGCTGTGAATTTAGATTCTATTGCCTTCATCTTGACCTGATTTCAAAATGCCAAATCTTTGTTGAGTCCATGACATCAGTCAAATGAATGAAAACATTTTTCTGCAAAAGGACACTCGGACAGGATTGATAACAGCATGTGTTTTTATCCTGGGAGCAGTCAGTTGTGTTATTTCTGGCTACATTTACCAGTCACTGTGTCCAGAGGAGATTTTAACTGAAACCATAGATAATTTTGCTCCTAGGTTCTTGTCCTTGTTAGAGGCAGTCAGTGATGCTGCCTCGCAGCAAGAAGGCTGAGTTTGAACCAGCTGGTCAGCTGTGGCCTTTCTGTGTGAAATCTGCATGTTCTCCTTTTGCCTCATAGGGCTTGTTTCTGAACACACTGGCGTCCCGTCACAGCTCAGTTTAATTACATTTTGTGTTTATTTTTACTTTCTTTTTTAACTTCTGGTTTAGTTTCTGTTAATGTGAATGATTTTGTCGGTGCGAACCTGACCAGGGTGTGTTCTGCTTCGTAGCGAATGTCAGCTGTGATACGCTCCTGTCTCTGAGATGCTAAACAAAATGAAAACAGGTAAATGTCTTTAAAAAACCTGGACGAAAAAGATCTAAACTATTAAATTGTCACTTAATAGCTTACTCAATATCTTATTCAACCATATTTGTAATTGTTTCAGCATCCATAAGCCTGGCATCACAATATTCCTTGTTAGTGCAAAAATATAATCTGCAAAGTCATCTAATAAGAGATACAGGGATGGACCAGTGCAAGGTTTGTTGTAATTTATATTAAATACTTTTAGGTACCATGTGTCCTGTACATGCATTTCATCTTTTATAACAATGAGTTTAAGGCACAGTTGATTGAGAAAGTTAAAGATTAGAGGGCTGCTTAAAAAATTCATCGATGAATTGATCAACAAGTTGTTTTATATCAGCTACAAAAATGATGCCACATATTTGGTGGTTTGTGTTTTATGCAGACAAGGAAAAAAAAAGCTACTTCAGATCAATGTTTTGGGTTTTTTTCTTTTTAGATTAGCAATTAGTTAACTACTGTGTTTAAAAAAATAGTCAAATAACAAAAACAGCATAAATATTAAGAACAAAATTGTTAAACCAGTGACTGGTTTTGTGCTTCTTTTTCCTTTTTCAACAAGATTCCAGTGATTCAACACACACACACTCACACACACATAATTACGGTAGTATTTCAGTTCTAGCTGAATGTAGTGTTTAAGTGTTTCCTCCTCTGCATTTAGCTCCCATTGATTTCTCTATATCGATCTGCCTGAAGTGCAGCATGCTCCACTGATTTAATTGTGTTAATTGATACAGTCTGGACTGGATCAAATTTACTCCACAATAGTGCATGAACCCATTTAGTTGTGAATAAAACAGTGTTTTACTCTCATTGACGTTACCCAGCCCACTGAGTCTCTCTGACCCATTAGCTGCCTGCTCCTGGGTCATGAACTACAAATAAATCAAAAACGTGGAATGGGCACGTTTCTTCACAAAGGCATGTTTGTTGACCTTTGAATCTGTGTTTTACTCTGGAGCTCATTAAAAACTGGTGGTGCCTGGGCATGGGCGGCTCATGTGAGAACGCTTCAGAGCACGTTAGAGCAGATTACAGGGCGATGAGAAATGGCAGGGAAGTGAGGATGAAGAAACAGCTGGGTCCGTCTGCCGCACCGTTTCTAGAACAAGACGAGGCCACAGACAATGTGGGGACGTCAGAGCCTTTTATGTTCAGGATGACGGTTCCTGTCAAGACAGGGCAGGCCCAAACATGTCTGACACCCCAAAGCTGCCTCAGTTTGTGTTCTGCTATTATGGTGTTATAGTCAAATACCTTAAACATCACATATGTTGTCCCTACAGCTTTGGACTGTCCGCAAACAACTTTCTACAGAGCTGCACGTTAAAATCAGCCTTAACCTGCAATTTTGTCACAATGTGTGGTCTAGAGTTTTGATTTATTGTGTCTAATATTGTGAAGATGTCTTCATTAATTAATAATTCCTGTTATTGTATTTTAATGCACGTGAATTGTTAAATACCTGACCCATCAAGAAGGGTAAATTTAAGATGCAACACATTTTTTATAAACATGAATTTAGGTCAGAGTAACCATAGGTTCACTCTATATTTGCATTGTAAAACTCTGTTAATATATAAAGAACAACTACCGTATATAATGCTATTTTGCCTGGTTTGCATATCTAAATGTCACATGTTGGCTTAATTAAGACTACAGTGCTTGAGCTTTGTTTACTGTACTCTTACTTTACATTCAGTTCCAGTTTTCACTATTTAGTTAATTGAAAACTTTACTGCAAAAACAACAAATCCCACGTTTGAACTCACTTTCCCCATAATTCTTTATTCATGTACTTTAAAATCTATCTTTCATGCCTCTCCTACAGCTTCCTTCTATGGTGATGGCTTCGTACAGCTGAAGGCCACAGAGTCGTCCGACCATAACGTGCTCCGTGTTCGCTTCAGAACCTCCAGCACCGACGGCCTGCTGTTTCTCGCCGCCGGCCAGGCCAACTTCTTCCTGCTAGAGCTCCACGCTGGTCGCCTGCAGGTGGGTACATCTGTGGCCGCAGTGCGCATATGTGAGAGTGCAGAACATGTAGAAAACACACATCTTTGTGCTTGGCCACATGTAGTTTAGACACCGACCGCTGACAGCTGTGGGCTTTATGTCAGTTTTTCAGAGCAGTAATGCACACAGACACACATGGTGCGGGTGTTAACTCTCATTATTTTAACTTCAGGAGAGTTAAAAGTAACAATAAGCTTAATTAACAACATTTATCTTTTATAAAACTGTGTTTTAGCTTTTCAAATCTAAGTTTAACGGTTGTTTAGATGATTTTATTACAAATGTAATAACTTTTATAGAAAACAGGAAGTCCTGAGCGTTTTTGCTTTAAACTTCATTCTTCATGACCAAGCTTATCCTTGTTACATTGTCACTACTGGGGTTGAATCACCCTGACAAATGTGCTGAATTTTTGCACTTCATTGAGCACAAGAAGCGAACTGAGCTTCATGGGGTTTCAAGTGGAAGTGTTTACCATTTTTCAAGCTTAGGGTCTCTTTCTGTGTGAGTCAGATTGCTCCCTGGAAACTTGTGCACATTTAGCTCAGCAGCAAGCCTTGACAAGCTTGTTATCTTAATGCAGTATTAGTTTGAGATAGTGTTGTGATGCTCTGTGGTCATAGCTCAGGGCAAATAGATAATAGTGCTCTTCCTGCTCTAAAACACAGGCAGAGCTCAGTGTTATGACAACAGGTGACATCATAAGCGGTCTGAATCCTGCAATGTTTTTTCTCCAGGTGTCACGGTATCTAGTTTATCGTTTTTAATTCAACTGTAATGTCATATATAAACACCTATGTGTTTGCTACAATGGAAATAGTTTAGGACTGGATGCGTTTGTCTGTTATCTACCTGATTTGCTCTGTAAAGCTAAACATAATACACCTACTATATTTGTAATCCACATTTTATTGCTTCTCTTAGGTGAAACTGGACCTCGGATCAGGGGACCAAGTGTTAGAGTCAGATCGAAGCATCCAGTTCAATGACTTGGCCTGGCACTCTGTAGAGGTCCGACATGTGCGTTTAAATGTCACTCTGACTGTTGACAAAAACTCACACACAAGCATCAAGATCCCAGGTCCCCATCACAGCCTCAACATCGTCGATGGTCTTTATGCTGGAGGCTCAGGGGGCTTAGACAAAATATATCTACCTAGAAACCTAATCGGTTTCCGAGGCTGCATGGACGAAGTGGTCTTCAATGAACATGACTTGTTGTCATCACTGAGGCCGTACGCTGGATACAAAAACGTCTATGAAGTGTCTTTAGGCTGCAGTCCCCAGTTCTTTGCCACTGAAGAAGATCCTATCAGCTTCTTTAGTTCCAGGGCATACGTTTCTCTTCCAACTTGGACTGTTCATCAAGAGGCCGTGTTTCAGTGTGTTGTGCACACTTCAGTCAAAGAGGGAATTCTTCTCTACAGCTCAGCCAGAGAGGGGGGGTTTGTGGCTCTGGAGATTCAGGAAGGATTGCCCGTGGCTATTGTTGGGAAAGGTGGAGTCAAAACCGAGCTACGTTCACAAACATTCATCAATGACAAGAGTTGGCATTCTGTCAAGCTGCATTTTAGTTCCAAAAGCCTTGAGCTAACTGTTGATGGAGAGGTGGTGAAAAGCAGCATTAGCTCCCATTTAAGGAGGCTTCATCTTAAAGGTCACCTGTTTGTTGGAGGTATCGATGATAGCAGTAGGTCAGAAGTCAGAAAGTTAGGGCTCGTCTCTGTATCGGGAAGGCGTGTCAGAGGAGGTTCCTTCAAAGGATGTTTAAAGGACATTGAAGTAAATCGAGTTAAGATCGGTCTCTCTAATGCAGTAATCACCAAAGATATTTCAGTTGGTTGTGAGCCAGAGAAACCACCAGAGTCATCAACCGCTGTGAATCCTACAAGTTCACCAAGGCCCCTGTTTCATTTGATAACACCAACACCATCCCTTTACATGTCCACCCTCGCAGTTGGCCTGGACAGAAGGTATGGCACACATTTTGTGCAGCTTAGAAACCTTGTGGTCCAGGAGGGGGGTCGGGCATCTCTTGAGGCCAAACACATCAAGGTTTTCCTAGATTTTAAGCAACTTGGAATTCGTCAGTCACAGATTATGTTCAGAATTCAAGAGCAACCTATTAGAGGTCAGATAAGGCTTGATGTCGATCAGGACCAAGAGGAGAACACCTTCAGCATGCTGGATCTTTGGCATGGGAGAGTGATGTACGTCCATGGAGGCTCTGAAGAGCCAGAAGATTTCTTCATGTTCTCAATTTTCTGTAGCAGCAGGAAGCAAGTTCCTGATTATCTGAAGAGCAGCAAGTTATACCAATACAATATAACGGTGACGCCCACCAATGATGCACCTGAACTGAGTCTCCCTGAAGGAAATCTCTTTGTTTTGTTGGAGAACTCTAAGAAACTTCTCACCTCAGATGTGCTGAAGGCCACAGACATAGACAGCAACTACAGTGACCTTGTCTTCTCCGTGCTTGGGAATCTGAATGCCGAAGCAGGATACTTGGAAATAGAAAGTGACCCTGGAAAGGCCGTGACCTCATTCTCATATGTAGACTTGGATGAACTGAGGGTGTTCTACGTTCACACGGGGGTGAGGAACTCCAGGATCGTTCTCAGAGTTGGCGACGGAGAAAAGGTCAGCAACACTGTGGTTTTAAGGGTCATGGCAGTGTCTCTGCAGTATAAGATTTCCAACAACACTGGGCTCGAGATCGTTCAGGGGGAGACAGCTGTAATTTGTTCAGAACAGTTGGCTGTGCAAACCAACGCTGTAAAACAAGCCATCGACATCCGATATGATGTCATCGAACCCCCACAGTTTGGAGAACTCCAGAGACTTCACTCAAGTGGTGAATGGAGACACACTGAATCATTCTCACAGAGACTTTTAGAAAAAGAGCGCCTTAGGTATGTTAACACCTTTCAAGACATCCAGACTTCCAACATCACAGATTACTTTAAGTGTCAAGTTAATGTGGCTGCAAGGGCAAACGCGGAAATAGTTTTCCCTATTACTGTTAAGTGGATTAAATATCAACTAGTGAAGAATGTTATGATGAACATGGATAAAGTTAGAAAAGTGACTCTAAACTCTGAGTACCTTCTTGCCAGGGCTGAAGGTGTGGTCCTCTCAGATGATGATCTCTATTTTCGGGTTCTCACTACACCAAAGAAAGGGAAGCTCCTGCTTGATACCACAGTCTTGACAAAAAACTCAACATTCAGCCAAAGAAATCTAATGGATAATAAAGTCCATTATGAGCTTGTTGACAGACCGTATGAGGACACAACTGACAGGTTCAAATTTCAGCTGGTTTCTAAACATGCCCAGTCTGAAAATTATGATTTTCAGTTTTCCATCAAAGCTGATGCCAACAATGTTTATATAAAAAATAAAGGACTCTCTCTTCAGGAGGGAGAAAGCAAGCTTATCTCTAAAGATGAGCTGTTTGCTGAGACTTTGAGTACAACAGACATGTTCTACACAGTCATAAGCAGCCCCAAACATGGAAAATTAGCCCGCATTAGTCAGTCTGACTCCAATGCTAGCTATGACAACATCTTAACCTTTACTAATCAGGACATATTGCAGGAACGGTTAATGTACATCCACGATGACAGCGAAACAACTCAAGATGAGTTCACTTTCATAGCCTCTACGAGTCAAGGATTCAAGTCCTCCATTGTGGACGGTGAAATTGGCTCAAAGGAAGGAACTTTCAACATAACTCTTCAGCTGCTGAATGACCAAAAGCCGGTACGGTTAATCGATAAAGTTTTTCATGTAGTAAAGGATGGACAGAAATTGCTCACCATAGAGGATTTGTGTTATCATGATGCTGATTCTGACTCTGAAGATGGCCAACTCATCTACACTCGACGTGGAATCCCAATGGGAGACCTCGTTCTGGTTAATGACACCACTCACCGGTTGTTTCAGTTCCGACAGAAGGATTTGGAGGAGAAGCGAGTGTTGTTCATTCACAAAGGTGCGAGCAGTGGCAGGTTTGTGCTCTTTGTCTCAGATGGAAAACATTTTGTTTCGAGCCTTTTGGACGTCAGTGCTCGTGAGCCTTTCCTGAAGGTCACTAATAACACCGGCCTGCTGGTTCAGAAGGGTCAGTCTGTGACTTTTTCCGCCGGAAATTTCAGTGTTGCCTCAAATTTGGACATCAGAGATGACAAGGAGGTCATTTATAAATTAGTTGACGCTCCTAAGTTTGGAGCTCTTTATCGCAATGAAACAAACATGGAGTCCTTCACACAGGCCGACTTAAAGAACAGATTGATCTCCTATCGGCACAGCGACAGCAAACATCTGGCAGACCATTTCAACTTAACAGTGAGAGCTAAGGGCTTTCAAGTTACAGAGAGAGTCAATGTGAAGGTTTATCTGGAAAGTCATCAGAGGCCTCCCATTGTGCAGCATCTGGAGGCTTTACTGGTGGAAGAAGGAAAACCAGTGAAGATTGATGAAACTAAACTGGAGGTGAGTGTTTCAGTAAAGGCTTATTTAAAGAGAATTTAAAGTTTCAGATCATTAATGGCTTGACAAAAAGTAAATCAATATAATAGTAAATATGTAATGATATTCAGACACTGATGGGTAAAATCCAAATGCTGCTCAGTGTTTGTTTCCACAGTAATGTCAAGTTACAAAAACAAAACTGAACCTCAGGGAGACTTGTGACATTTCAGATTTAACCACTGAATGTTTTCTGATCGCGGCAGGTCACGCACGAGGACAACCTGCCATCTGAGATTGTCTTTGCGGTGAAGGTGGCCCCATCTCATGGCTTTCTCCGGCGTTTCGTCGAAGCGGAGGAGCGTTACATCGGAACCAAACAGTCGCCTGTCAGGACGTTTACCCAAGCCGACATTAACAGCGGGAACATCCAGTACGTGCAGGTGGAGCCGAACACAGTAAACGACACCTTCATCCTTGATGCCACCAACGGGGTCACCGACGTCAGCGGCGTCAGGGTGTCTGTTGACATCATCCCACTCCTTATTCCTCTTCGCGTCACTAATTTCACACTGAATGAGGGCGCCTTGAAGGCACTGACCCAGGAAGTGCTCCAAGTCACCGACCGACACTTTTCAGGAATCAACTTCCTTTATAGTTTGACAGAGGCGCCGCGTCACGGTCACATAGAGCACTCTCGACATCCCGGTGTGCCTCTAACCACTTTCACCAGGAGGCAGGTGAGATATTCAGACACTTTTAAAGTTGCCACACAAAAATAGTAATTGACATCCGCATGGGTGGAAAAATTGTAAATGTTATCAACTGTGACATTTATTGTAGCTCTGGGACTGCTGCGTTGAAAATCCCCATGTTGTTTTAGTCTGTCTGGTAAATCTTACGACTTTTAACCAGGTGGAACATGAATTCATTTACTACGTCCACGACAGCAGCGAAACCCTAACCGACAATTTCACTGTGATGGCCAACGACACGAGCCTGAGGAAGCAGAGTGCTGCCCAGACGGTTTACATCGAGGTTACAGCTGTCAATGATGAACCTCCTGTGATTACAGCCAACAGGGTCCTCAGGGTAGGTCTCTAAATTTAAACTCTTAACACTTTTTTTTTTTTTACCCACTGGCACCAAAGCATTCTGTCAAATGCTTTTCATTGGGGCAGTGTTGCAAGTTGCCATAACAAAGTGTCTGGTTGAAGGAGAGAAACTATGTTTGCTATGTGGAGGAGGGTCTCAGAGCACAGAGCAGGCACTGACCTATATTTGGAGTTGCTCTGACTTTATGAGAGAGTCTGTGTAGGTGCTTATGAGTTAAAACCTTAAACAAATCCACATCATTTGTATCACTACTGTCTGAGTGACGTTGAGAGGGAGGAGAAATTGTATAACTGACTAAACACTCTTTCTTGGACTCTTAATCGTCAACTTAAATCCAGATCTTGTTGAGAGTTTAGTTTCATAGTTGCATGACCTGGAACATGTTCTTAGCCAGAGAAGCCATCATGATTACATACAGATTAACCGTGTTATTTATTAACACTGGTCTGGATGATGCTGGAGTGTGCTGCTTTGTAATCCCATGTACTACCTCGTTGGTTTTAGTGGTTAAAGTTGGATGAGATTCAGTCGAATACAAAGCAAACTATACGTCTGCAGGTTTTAGTTTGGTCTCAGATGCCTCATTTTCATTCATAACCATGCAGCTCCAGAAATGAATCTTCTGAAATTTCTATCATTAAAGAAAATTTACTATTTTTAAGGGAGTTTTATTTCAATTAGCTCTTTTTCTCACTGTTCTAATTACAATTTTAAAAGTAAATGGATGCGAGTGGCCACCAGGTGGCTGTCTGTCACAGCCGTGTTCTTTACATCTGCAACGTAAACCTTAGACTTACAGGGTTTCTTTCAGTTTATTTTTTTCTCTTGTTTGTTTTTGTCTTTCCGTTTTCTTAAAGCACCAGTTAATAACACATCTCAAGATACTGTACAATTCATTATCAATACATATGCAATTTACATACAGAAGCTCATTATTTCATATTAGTTGAATATCTGTATGTGTGTTTGCAGCCCAACACTAATCATCAGTGCAGTCAGAGTCTGTCTCAAAGACAAACTGTGCCATCAGAGCAGACACATTAATTATCCTCCAGTGATTTTTGTCCGTTTCAGACTATAAGTAGCTGAAACCGAGACTTGTTAGGGTTTTAGAGTCGCTCCGAGGGAGCGTCTCCTTAGGCAGTTTCTCAGTTTCTTGTCATAAGAATTCATCCTGCTGTGGTCGTGAAACTGGGACACGGACCCCTCTGGGTGCACGAGGGTGACTAAAGGAAAAACAGCGTCAAACAGAGTTGACTGAATGTGATTTGTGTGTTGGAAAAATAAATAAACATGTTATCTGATCCTATTATATGAATCCTCTTTATCACAAAAACAAGGCACTAAAAGTTGAGTTTAGTCAGTTTTTTTGGATAAAAGGTTGAAATGTGAAGATGTTTGTCTCTTAACATCCAGCCTGGTGAACAGTCTGCGACGTGTCAGGATCTGATTTCTGACTCTAAGGGGCTTTTTGTGCAAACTAATCTCACGTGTCTTTTCTTTGAATCTGATGACTCACTCACTCCATCCATCCTGCTGTGACTTCCTGTTAGATTAATGAAGGTGTAGTCATGTCCCACCAGGGGAAACACTCACCCACATGTGAGAATGGTGGGCTCATGTGAGGGGGGGGTGTTCTGCTGCAGGGCCGGTGTGAAAGGTTTACGAGTACAAATTGAAAAAAAATCACTCAGGTTCCAGTAAGGATTGTTTAAAACCATCTCACGGTTAGTAATGTCTGTGTGGTTAGATTCAGTTTCAGAGCAGTGTTGGGATGCTTGTGATATCCAGTGTGTTCTTATAGCCTGTGCATTCTCATCGATGTTCTCTGACATATGATTTTGTTAGGTTTTGCGTGTCTTTTTGCCACATCCTCTCACCAAGCAAAGATCACTTCTGCAGAAGAGGCGGTGACATTTCCCCACATTAACCAGGTGTTAGAGAGCAGCCGTTTGAAGTTTCCCCATTAATTTGCACCCTTGCATGTTTCCATGATGTTAGTGTCAGTATGTAAACAGTGCACTGTTTTGTGTATCTGTGGAGTAAAGCCGAGTCTCGACCTCAGGCCTTCAGGAGGTACTCGGTTAAACTAGTTATTTTCTTAACTCTGTTCAAGATTACAGGAGAATTTAAATTAGGCCAAAAAGTAAAAACATTTATAAAGAAGGTTTATTTATAATAACTTTCATTCTCACGTAACAAGTGTGGAATGACAATCTGTCTAAATAACAAAGGCTTGTTGTGTAATCGCTGCTCTGGCTTGGAGTTTACAGACTCACCCTTATTGGCAAGTATCTGCATGGTTCAGTAGTTCTGTGGTCTGTGTGTGTGTGTGTGTGTGTGTGTGTGTGTGTGTGTGTGTGTGTGTGTGTGTGTGTGTGTGTGTGTGTGTGTGTGTGTGTGTGTGTGTGTGTGTGTGTGTGTGTGTGTGTGTGTGTGTGTGTGTGTGTGTGTGTCTCAGTGGGTTCTTCTGTTACTCTGTGTTAACTTGAGGCACAGAGAAAGAATTCAGCGACACTCTGAAGCAGTTCAAACTGTGTTTACAGTCAGCACAGCTATATTTAGTCCCGAGGTGTCCTTGAGTTAAACAGTGTTCAAGTACCTTGCAGGTTGTCCTTTCCTCTGTCTGTACATGGAGTAGGGATCGTTTTTGTTGTTTCTGCCTCAGTAGAAGATGTGTGTCAGTGTTTTGGTTTATTTCAGACATGTTTTTAGTTTTATTGTGTTTAACGTTTCCTTCAGTTTCTGGTATTTTTGAGTCTTAATGTTTTAGTTTTTAGGCTCACTGAACCTCTTGAGTTTTTAGGATTTCTTCCTTGTTTTCTTTAGCTTCCTGTGTCTCTGTTAATGGTTTTCCCTCATCTCCCCAGTCATTCAGTACCCACCTGTCCTTCACCTTCACTCATTTATCTCCCTCCTGAGAGTTAAACAGTCCTCTGGTTCTTCAATCTGTTCAGACCCTTTATTCATTGTCCTGTTTATGTTGCAGTCCCTCTGTTGATGATCTTTTAGGTATTTTTGTTGGTCTCGCCTCTTCCAGACTTTTATTTTTCCTAATTAAAGTTTTTTTTGGGTATTTTAGTTTCATAGTCTCCTGCCTTTTGGGTCCATCAGGACAATATTTATACATTATCAATGTATTATTTAATCTTGTTCAAAATAAAACAAGTCAATCAATAAGCTGTATAGAGATTAAAGCAGCACTCCAGAGGATTTCAGCAAGAGAGCAGTTTTTGAATCTAACGTCCAAAGGCTCCTCCTCAAAACATGTCGACACGCGCGTCCGGTCGCGTGTGCGCGTGTGCGCGCGTGCATATACTTTGGACATGAACTGTACCGCTCAATGTGTAGGGTTTAATCACTCACAGTTCACAATCTTATTCCAACAATACTACGAGGGTCTGATGAGCCCTCTCTGTCCCTGCTGCTTCTGATGTTAGCTCTGTTAGCAGAGAGCTGCTGCTGGACTCTGAAGCTGAACTTGACTCGGCCCTGGATGAACTTTCTGACCAAAATAAACGCATAATCCTGTCAAGCCTTGCCATTCTGTGAGGTGAAAGGTTTAAAAATAAAAATAAATCCGTCTTTATCTGGAGAATGGGTAGGTTTTTAGTAGAAATGAGCCGTGAGTCCTCAGTGAACGGCTGAGACGGCAGAGAAACACACAGAGCGTCCTGTACGACAGCGCCCCCTACTGGTACAGGTTTGGTCGATGCGCGTGCATGTTCAGACAATGCAGAAATTTGAATTTCATTGGCTGAAAAATGTCGGCGGCAAGAAATAATGGAAAGGGGTCTCTAGGAGGAAGGAGGGTCTTCATCAGAATGACAGATGTTGTGGAACTCAACCCATAGATCATAGTTTAGACCTGAAATATCATTTAAAACATTTAGAAAACTTTGATACAGAGAAAAATGCTCCAGAGAGCCGCTTTAAAGATAAAACGAGGGAAAAACACGTGAATTTTTAAAACAGCAGGAATCACACTTAAATCATTATAGGCTGATATTTCCAGGTAATGATGCCCAAAGTTGTGACTCATTATCAAATGGAGCATTAAATATAAGGTATATTAGATGTTGAAGCTCCTTTTGTTGTCTTCAGACTTTTGTTTGTTGCCTTTTAAGAATATTTGTATATATTGTGGTCACAAGTTTTAAGCAAATGGTCAGAAACTAAAAAAAACTTTCTAGTGATTAGTATAAGCTGAGGAAAACAGTCCTTAGAAAAGACTAGAGTTATTTAAATTTATGACCCAGATCTTCCTCAGGACCTGGTGGTCAATACTAGCTGATGTTAACTGTCGTGTTTTTGTCTTTAGGTTTGGGTGTCATCAGTCACAGAAATCAGACTGGAGGATCTGAGGGTACAGGACCTGGACACGCCCCCAGATGAGCTACATTTTATGGTGACCCCTCCCAGCAATGGACACCTGGCCCTGAAGTCCAACCCCATGAAGGCAGTGCTGAACTTCACACAGGCCCACATAGACCAGGGCCAGCTGCTGTTTGTTCACAAAGGTAACATTTTACTACTTAGCTGAATTCACTAGATTAAATGGATCTAATCTCAGTGTTTAGCTTTTAAAAAATACATAAAAACTTAAGTGAATACCAGCCACAGAAACAGTAGAAAATCAACATCCATCCATCCATCCATTTTCTGTAGCCGCTTATTCCTCCACAGAGGGTCGCGGGGCAGCTGGTGCCTATCTCCAGCGGTCAAGGGGCGAGAGGCGGGGGACACCCTGGACAGGTCGCCAGTCAGAAAATCAACATAACTACAGTAATTTACTGTTGAAAATTATTCAGTTTTTGTTGAGATAGTGAAGAAAAGATTTAGTAGTTTCTCTAATTTGCTGTCAGCTTTTGTTTTCCTGCACGAGTTCAGATTTAACTCAATAACAAAGTGTGATTCATGGTCGTGTTGTTGCTGTTCATTTTTCCTCCACTAGAAGGTGCTGTTGGGTATGATTTGGGTTTACTCAGAGAAATCAGCTCATCAGGAGGAAGTGTGTGCAGCTTTCATCATGGTGTTTCTGCCAATGCTCATATTTTTCTCTTGTGCAGAAAGAAAAAGTTTTACTAACAGAGCAAAACCCTGCGTAAATTATCTGCTTTCTTTTTTACCAGAAAGCCCATTTGAATACATTTCAGTTTATATTTAGTAGAAAACAGATTCATCTTCATTGTAAATTGTTGTTTCTCACTTAACTCAATGCAGGAAACGAACTTCATAGATTTATTCAGAGTTCTTCAGTTTATTTGTCTGATTTGTGTCATTTCCAGGTGCCATGTCTGGAGGTTTCAACTTCCAAGTCAACGATGGTGTGAATTTCACTCCCAGGCAGATTTTTAGCATCACAGCTAAAGCCTTAGTTCTCAGTTTGGAGAAAAACCGTCCACTCAAGGTGTTTCCAGGTAAATCCTGTCCTCTGATTAGAGCAACAGAATTAACAAATTGACTCTAATTTGCTATTTTTTCAAAGCTTGACTTATTTTGTAGATTGCGTCAGCACTTCATCCTTATGAACTGTTATTTAGGTTATATTATTTAGTGGTTGATAGTTTGAACATTAAGGCGCTCAAGGGATGAACTCAGAGGAATAAAGAGAGATGTGTGAAACTGTGACTCACTGAAGGGTGTTTAAGGTTTATGTAATGCAATAGTGTTTAAAAACAGAGAAGTGCTCAGTGTTTTGCAATTTCCGTTTGCCTCAAAGGTCTGAATTCAGAAGCAGAGATGAAGTCAGGTGATTTAATTCTGACTAAAACCAAATCAGTTTACCAGCTCATCAGGCTCGCTATTGTCACAAGACAAGTAGATAAAAATACACTGTGCTGTATTTTGTACACACAAACACCGTATCAGATAAATACTGGACAGTCTGTATGTGTGATTGATTTGATGAGATATAAACTGATAAAAAGAACTAGAAAATAGTTTGTTTCTGAAGTCTGAGTTTAGGACACCGGGTGTTTCAGCAGATTCATGTGAGAAATGGAGCAGAAGTTTGGTTTATTATTATTATTAACTTTTTGATCCTTTAACAACAATTTGTCCTCCTTTTTCACTAAACTTTTAACGTGACACAGTTTTTGTCAAACTGCCCAGCTGTTTTATAAAAGAAGAACTGAAACCATATATTTTGGTCAAATTACCCAGACTCTTTCTAGTGCTATTAATACTTATAGCCACAGTATTAACTTCCCCTTTTAAACACCCTTTTGTTAGAGATTTTACTCTTAGAAACCCCGAGATCTAAAGAACAGAATCAGACCAGACAGTTAGTTTAAGTTTTTTGAGCATTGTGGATGAGAGACCACCCGTCTGCTGGTTAGGCATCGGAGTGGAACTCTGCCGGGATCTTTTCTCAGCTCAGTATTTATTAGAACACAGGTTGCACAACATCACATGATTGCATTCATGACAAAAAGATAAGAATCTGCTGCTGTTGGTTTATTACTGTTCACAGGTAGCTAACTAATAACTTTTTCCGTTGATGTTACTGATTCAAAACAAAGTTCTGCTGATTCCTCACAAGAATGGAATGTCTTTTGATTGTTCAAAACCTTTAGTCCGTGCATCGAAAGCTGATGCTGAAAATTAAAAGGTTACAAGCAGGATACATTTGTAAGCAGACATGAATCATAATAATTAAAAACTCCTTCAATTAACTTCCCCTTTTAAACACCCCAGTTGAGCACATGTATGTGTGTTTAACACCTGTAGTTTCTCACTTGGTATATCTTTTTAAATCAAACCTTTTTGTACATTCTGCCTTCTAATGAGCTCTCCCAGAATTCCTTCTGCTTAAATAATTCAGTGCCTTCCCAACATCCACGTTGTTAAATCATTAAATGTGTGTCGTCTGTGTCTTCAGACACTTTCCAGAGATTTTCAGTAGTTTGCCTTGTGAATTAGAAGGAGCTGCCATTGTGAGTGCAGCAAACAGCCAGCTGGCACGCTCTCTGCCTCTCAGCCACAGGATGAGTGGCTACTTGAAAAGCTGGACCACTGTCTGTCCCAGTTCGTGCTCTGTGCCAGGCGGGATGGGAGCTTTAACTCACAATGAGGGGATTTTGACGAGGAGAGGGATGACGTGAAACACTTTCACACTGTGGTGGGAAAATAAATGTTTTTCCTTTTACTCACAAACAGCTAAACTGTCTGAGTGCTTTCTGTAAAACTTCAGAGATAGTTTCCTAATTAGTTGCATGTGCAACTAATTTATTTAAATGTATTTGATCTTTAATTATACAGCTAATCTTACGATAGTGGTGAGCCACATAACGCATGTGGCAGTTTTGTTTTGCTATTTAAAGAATACAACTGTTTGTTTGTTGTAAAAAAAAAAAGTGACTGACTTCAGTCAAAATAACGAGAGACATGGCCGACATGCAGGACATTTGATCAGATGATATATAAAACTAAATCAATAAGTTTGTACGATTATTATCACCCATAGCATCTGATAAAACAGAACTCACTTCTTACTGATTTAGTGCAAGCACACGTTGTTATTAGAAGAAAAAACAGTTTCTCTCCTTTCAAATGAGAAATTTCCCCTAAAACACAAAGAGCTTTTAGAAATGATGGAGGAATTTACTCTATTCTATTGCCTTCCATCATTTATCATGTTATGTTTTTGCTTTGTTGCGACAGGACTGTGCCGATAAGTGTTAGAATCTATTTAGCTGACGTCTCTTTTTGTATGTTTTTCCCAAATGAAAGATTTGCGCCTGCACGGAGCTTTAATGTCTTGTTTGGAGTTTATGTAACTCCCACACTGCAGTCGGCCAGTGCTGTAAAACGGTCTTTGATCTCTGCGTTGCTGCTTTTATTTGACACATCAAAAGACTCTCATCTGTCTTTTCCAGGCCTTGTTTTGTATTGTTTGGAGTTTAAAAAGATGTGAGTCACTTCCAGTGGGGGAAATTAGCACAGTTTGATGCAGCAGCCATGCAACGGTTTAACAGTGTAGCCACATTTAAGTAAGGTTCAAGAAGTTATCTTCATTTATTTTTCAGGTTCATCTCGGCCGATCACAAATGAAGATCTACAAGCCGTGACCAACGACGTCAGCAACACCTCAAAGCGGATCATTACGTTCAGCGTGATTCGACATCCTAAGCTGGGCCGTCTGGTGAGGAGGCCGCCTGACGATACAACCGAGGACATCTCCACTTTCACACAGGATATGGTGAGAAGTGAGGGATAAAACATGAAGCTGTTTCGATTTTACGTATGGACATTACTGAAATTAAATTCTAGGGATGTGATTCAGAGTGATTAATTATTAGAGTTCAAGTGGAGCGTCGCCAGATTTCCACTGTACTGTATGAATAATACATGTCCTCCATCCTGGTTGGAAGTACTGACTTGGTGCTTGCTTAGCTGAAAGGGTCGTGTCGCGCTTTTAAGGAATTATTTTTGATGGACTTTCGTCTGACGTAGTCAAAGTCATGATGCTTGTAGTGATGAGCAAAGCAGATTTGAATTATTTATTACGTCCTACAGATAATAACCTAATGTTTGTTGGACAGGTGATACATTTTTCAGACCAGTGACCTTTTTTTTTTTTTTTTTTTACTGTGGATTCAGTTCACTAACTGGAACTGTGATGTTTCTGTGCCACAGGTGGACAGAAAAGAAGTTGTTTACATCCAGACACCCATTGAGTCAGTGGGCTGGGAAGCCATGGACTCAATAACCTTTTCTGCATCATCACCACCTGCTTCTATAGGGAGCCAGACTTTCAAAATAGACATCTCCTATGAAAATACAGGACCTGAACACAACACCGTTCTCCTCGCAAACACAGGTATGTAATTAATGTATTTAGCGCTAAAGGAAGAAGTTTAAAAACGCTGCTCTCCATGCATGAGTTGCATGCAGCTTTAATGCTTAATGTTCTGTTGCTGATAGGTGCTGAGGTGACAGAAGGTGAGAGTGTTGTCATCGACGAGCTCAAGCTGGACGCCTCTAACCTGATGTCAAAGCTGCCGACGCCACAGCGGAGCTCCCATGAGGTCTGGTTCCAGGTGACATCACTGCCTCAACACGGTGTCATCGTTGTCGGTGAGAGAAACCTCACCAAAGAGAAACCCAACTTCTCCCAGTTCATTCTGAACAAATACGGTATCACCTACCAGCACGACGACTCAGAGACGACTCACGATTCTTTTGTGTTCAGTGCTTTTCTTAATCCCAAGGGCAGAGCTGCACAACGCCCTCAAGAGGAGAAGGATGTTGTTGTGGAACATTTTAACATCACAGTCATTCCTGTTAATGATCAGCCACCTTTGCTAAAAGTTAAAGCTCCACTTCTGAAAGTGGTCCAAGGGGATAGAGTAGCCCTCGGACCGGAGAATCTTAGAGTTGAAGACTTGGACAATCCTCCTGAGGATATTACATTTTCTGTGATTAGCAAACCAAACAATGGTTACCTAGCTCTCGCAGGAAGTTTGAATGAGACAGTTGTGGCCTTTACCCAAGCTCAAATCAACAACAGAAGTGTCTATTTTGTCCATGATGGAAGTTCTGTCTCAGGAGTCTTTTACTTCAGCGCTACAGACGGACATCACAAACCGATATATAAACTATTTAACATTGAAGTGTCACAGATCACCATCAATCTGGTCAACTTTACTGAAGTGTCGCTGCAACAAGGCAAGACCTCCGTAGCTCTGACCCAGAACAACCTTGCTGCTGAAACTAATGGGAAAAACGTCACCATTCACTTTAAAGTTTCAAGACCTCCTAACTTTGGCAAACTCCTTTTGGAAAATCAAGAAGTTACACTGTTTAAACAAGAAGATTTACAGTCCGGAAGGTTGTCCTACCATATGACTTCTCTCTCCTCCACCGAGGACAGCTTTGAGTTCACTGCATTCACTTCAGAGGCTAATCTTACCAAAGTGCTCAACATAACTGTCACACCTTTGATCCAGGTTGGCCAAAGTTTGAGAATTCCCAACGGGATTACTGTCAAACTCAACGCTAGCTTTTTTAATGCCTCTGAACTGGCCTATATGAGCGACAGTGACCCTCTCTTTGAAATTATTTCCCATCCTAAGTTTGGAAAGGTTGTTCAGGCAAAACCTAAACTGTCTAAGAGGGTTATACCAATCGAGTCCTTCACATTTCAGGAAATGATGCAGGAGAAAGTAGCATTGGAGCTGAATGCCAACATGACTGGATTTGAGGAGCTGAATGACTCTCTGGTATTTGTATTGAAAGCTGATAACATCCAACCTGCCAAAGGGGAACTCCACTTTACAGTAGTTCCATATGATCCAGCACTTTCTCCTACCACAAAAAGTCCAGTCTTCACCACAACGCTCATTCCTCTGACACCAATCAAATCTTCTAGGAACTCTTCCCCCGTCCCATCTACAGTTTTCCTCTCCACCCAACAGCCAATCCAAAACCAACATAAATTTAAGGGACGCAGTCGGTGGGGGAACTCGAACAGAACTAACTTCTTCGGCACAACACTCGGCAAACCATCTCAAACCGAGGAGTTCCCCTTTAGGAACACACCAGTGCGAGTAGAGTCCTACCCTCAAAAAAACTCCAATCCTCTTCTGATCATCTTGCCACTGCTGGCCCTTCTGCTGCTCATAATCATCTTTGTAGTCCTGGTCGTCTATTTTCGACATCACAGGCAAAGGAAGCAGAGAACTGCTTCACCGCAGGAGCCTCCTTCTATTGGTCCTTTAAACAGTCAGTATTACAACGGCCAAACCCTGAGGAGCACAACAGTTCCCACAGTCACCGTCACTCCTTTGAGTCCCAGCTGCCCTGCTAGCCCGGTCTTTGACCGGCTGTTGACACAGAGTCAGATCTCACCGTATGACACCGTTGATTCAAATGTACTCATAAGTTCTTGGAGTAATGGTTCCTCAGCACCCTGCTCCCAAATGATGAGAGCTGCTGCTCCCACTCTGCAGAAGAATCAGTACTGGGTATGAACTCATTATAGCTTCAAGTCTATGTAGTTGATACTGGTTTAATTCATTGGTTCTTGAGGTTGTAAACTGCTCAAATTGGTGAAGCCTTTTGGCCACTTTAGAGCTTTTTTGTTAAAATCCTACATGATTCAGTATCATGAGTTTCAGTCAGAAGGCAGCTGTTAGCGAATATCAACAAACAGCCTCACAGCAACAATCTATTTTCGTCCTATTGTTGAAATAACCCAAAATTATAGTTCTGAAACTTTTCAACACAAATTAAATTCTCAGAGACTCTTGACCTCAACTATTACTGGTTAAAGCATACAAACTTCACTTGTCAATCATTAGTCTTTATCCTTTTATGACATTACCATCATAGGTCACATCATCATCACACAGTAATCACGTTACACTGGGAAACCTGTGTTTTCTACTCTGAGAGAGAAGAGCTGAATGTGGGTTCAATGTTTGCGCCACTTCATTCCTGCCATGTTTTTGCTGTGCAAAGACTGAAAAACTCAACAAAGAACTAGAAAGAAAATAAAGAATTTAGCAAACTGATTAGCAAGAATGTTCATCAGGAGCTGGTAGAGGCTAAACCCTGGTTACGGGTTCTCATGTGGCCAGAAATGGTGTGAAAATGTTCCAATTCATCTAAAGTTTTCTGCCTCTAATGACCAAATGGTAACTTAAAGGATGCAGTTCATTTATGTTTAGGAGACACATTTAGGTATCTTTACATTAATAATCACTGTAATAAAGCCGAACGCTGAATGGGCTTCATCAGCCTGAAAGTTTAATAGTTAAAGTTCATAAGAGTGGAAGATAACAGCTTGAAACTGTGAGACAAAACAGATGTATTATCTAAACAATTCAATTGATTGTTCAGATTTGATATTATTTTAATGTATTATGGTTATTTTTGTAAACTCAGGTATATTTTTAACAGTATCTTTGTGTTACCTTTAATAAAGGCTGCATGTACTGTGTCAGCAATCAACACTAAACCTTCTAAAATCCACTGTTCTCTCACTGATGCTCCCCACTGTGGCCAAATAACAACACGCCACGTTTTGAATAACTTTATTATAACCACTGTTTTCTTTATAAACCTGATTATAATTAGACTGGTCTATTTGTGCACCCTTTATTAATATATTTTACCATACTGTAAAATAAAATATATATGTATTTGCTTTATTTAAAAAAAAAAAGCAAACAGCTGTGTTACAGAATTAAACATATTTATGATTTGTGATGAGATAACATTTAAAAATCTGCTGTAATTTTTACTACAACTACTGAAAGCTTTTCCAGGGTGAAGAAGCGTTTATTGGCTGTAAGGGGATGATTATTTATCTGGGTCTTTACACAGTAACTGCTGTCCTCTTGACATTATTTTGTATAAATTAACTACTGTGAATGAGCACTACTATCACAAACAACCATACTATTCCCCTATGTAGTGTGTTCCACTCTATTTTAAACTGTGTATTTTACGTTGTAATAAAGTGGCATATTTATTTATACTGTATTTTTAAATAAATCACTGTAAAACATTCTGCTGTCACGTCAATCACTTGTTGTGTAGATTTTGGTTTTATAAGGATTCGTCTTCCAAATGAACAGTTTCTTTTTCTTAAATTAGTTTTGTTTTGTTGGTATTTCCTCCATCGCTGTAATCTAAAATGTCCTGCAGCAGCTTTTTAATGATAACGCTGCAACAAGACATTAAAACACAAGAGCATTTAGAGAAAGATTAATTATCGTCATCACCTCTCCTAGTTTCCTGCAATTAGCTGAACTGTGATTTTCTCCCATTCAGAAGCAGATCGCTCTGCTGAGTTCTGACCTCACATCAACGCTCTTTCCCCAAACACACCTTTTTTTTGGAGACATAAACTCCATTTTATTTTTTAAAATGCGAAAACATCAAACGTCTGCTCACAAACACTCAGACGTGTTATTGTAAACTTTTTTGAATGTTGTGTGGCACAAAGACATTTTACTTTGGTTCTTTTATTGTGACGGACAGAGATAAGCTCTGCAAACACACACATTCCTAGTGAGACCACCCACGAACACACACACACACATTTACACTGCCTGTTTGTGTTTAAAAATAAACAAAGATACCCAGAACTTCAGACTCGTCTGTGTTCATTTGCAGAGTTTCTTTGTGTTTTTTAAATGTCAAATGAAGATTTACAGGCTTTTGATTGGTGGGACACAACAAGCTTATAGTAAATAAAGATTTTTAGCAGATGAATTAACCAAGCAGTAAAGATTTAATACAGTCTGCACTAAGAATCCACACAAATCTGTCCAGGACTTGGGAAAAGTTGTAAAAAATAACTTTCTATTAACAATAAGAGACCTGCAGGCGAACCGCCACCCAGCAAATCATTCAGATAAAAGTCAGATTATAACAAAACACTGGATTGGTTCTAATCTAAGTTTTATAAAAGCAGCAGCGCTGATAAAACACAGTTATCAGTTTGGACTTTAATATCAGTTAATGACACGACAAGTTCAGCTGAGGCAGATTGTGTGTAATATCATTTTCACTACAAACGTCAAATTATTTTAATAATTTCACAGTTTAAATGGGAGAATTGAGTCTTAAGATCATTTCGATCCTATAGAAATAGAAACTTGTACAAAATCAACATTTTAAGTGCTTCAAACTAATGGAAAAAATATTCAAGAAGGTGTCAAAGTCCTTCTTAGAATCTGCCTTTGGATCCTGGTTTGTTTTGAATGAAAATAAAGCATCAGTGCAGGCAGGATGAGGGCTCGCCTGCAGTCGGGTTAGAGTGAATTCACAGCCGGAGAGCAAAATCCTCCTGCTTGGAATCGTTAGTTTGGCAACTTGAGCAACTTTTCCAGCTTTTTTAAGGCTTCTGGATTTAAAACCTAATTTTTGCATCATTTATGCATCTTATCCAAACTCATCCTCACCCCTACAAGTATTGCAGTCATCCATCAGTGTGTTTCATGAATATTTTCTCAAATAGGGAGAACTGGTGGAGAGGAAACGCTGACTTGACAGTGTGTAGAGTTACAAAATGTCTGGGAGGAAGAAGTCATACGCTGAGGGTTCAGCAGAGTCGGGGCTTAAATTGTCACTGAGTTCACTGTGGTGCAGTCAGAGTTTTAGTGACTATTTAAGTAAAAGGTTCAAGAGAGATAATATAATGGAACAAAACTCTATAAGAAGTGTGAGATGAGTTCTTGGCCTTGGATATTAACTTCACTGTAATCGTTGTAATTCAGGGGTTGGAAATTGTGGGTCTGGGGAACAATAGCAGCCTTTAAGACGACGCTGCAAGAGACAATGTCATCTCAGCTCATTTGGTTTAACAAGGTTCCACACAGACAGACCCAGATGGCTAATTAAATCACTTCCACCTCCAGTTGGAGCTAATAGAGACCCAGTTTCAGTTGTTAAAAGACTTCATTTTCTGCCTTTATATGAGGAGCCTCAGAAAAAAGCCATCAAAGTGGTTTAGTTCAACCATAAAGGATCATCAAGAACTGTAAAATACTGCAAAAGGGTTCAGAATCTAACATGTTGGTGGTGGTTGTGTTTCAGGAGCTGACGTGTCACATAAATAATGATATAAGACAAAAGTCAAAGGTTCCTTCTGTTTCTGAAATAGATTTTTTGGGTGCATTTCTTTTGATGATAAAGATATCTTTATTTTTTAATTTCTTTAGCTTTGTCTCTGCTCTGCCCATGGTAGATTGATTTATTTAGTCAAATCAATTTATCCAAAGGGACTTAGAATAACAGGCAGGTGATGCACATAATTAATTATAAGAAAACAAATGTTTTTTTTAATGCTTTTGCAAAGACAAACAGTTTTTTTAAATGAGAGTCAAATAAATGCTCATCTAAAACCTTCTGAGAGTTACGTGGGAAAAACAAACTTTATTTTTGAGCAAATATTAGTTCAAAAGTCAGAAAATTAAATGCAAAATTTTATTGTACAAATAAAAAAAAATTGAAATTAAAATTTCCAAATTAATAATGAGTTTCTCTGAATAATAAAGACATAATTAAAACATCTTCTAATTATCCAATGAGGACACATTCTTATTTGAAGAGCTCTTTGCTAAAAGATTTTTTAATCTCTTGTTACATTTTGGCAAATTTTGTTAGAAGTGTTTATGGATAACCTTGCAGATTTTTCTGCATCTTTTGTCTTCTGCTACAAAAAGTGCTGCTTTAATCAGTTTAATCATTTCAGCAAACGTCTCCTTTGGTGTTTTTACGTGATCTAAGTTATCATCTTCTGCTTTCTGTTGGCTTAGTGATACACAAACAACACAAGCAGTCGACTCCCATGAGCCTCTCTGTCCACTGACTGAGTTCTCCACCACAGACGGGCTGGAGATTCTTCTCCTGTTGGATCATGAAGGGACACCATGCTCCAGATGTTTGTCCTGATGTTGAACTCCTCCTGAACGGAGCATGTTTACTAAACCAGATCCAACAGAAGAAGATGTCATTTCAATAATGAAAAAGGTCCAAAGTCAAATCAAACCCTCTGAGGTGAGAACACAGAGAGAAACACTCACTGGCAAAGAAGTTTATTAACCTTTTTAAAACACTGATATTGGCTCAATAAAGGCAAACAATGAGAGGTCAGAGTCCTCTGAGGGTGAATGACAGGATGTGGTTTAGAAGTAAAAGTGTGTCACTGTGAAAAATGTGTTGAAATTCTGATAAACTCCATTTTTAGAAAGAACGTTTTAACCTGAACATCTGCAGACTCCATGAAAAAAAACACAACTCTTAACAGATCCTGCAGGAATATATAGTCTTGGAAATGTCTATATGTGTGATTTTATGTCTTTTTACTTGAGGAAATAAAACTTAAAAGCTGTTACTGATGTTTCATAAAGGAAAAACAACAATTGACTGGATTTTATGTCTCCAAAAAACAAACTTTGTAACCTGTAAAGACTCCTGAGAAGACATTATCTTTGTGAGGCAGTGGCCTCTCATCTCGTTGTTCTCACTTTGTTGTAATTAGAGCTATAAATGAAATTCTCTGTTGGTGGGGGAGGGGAGAATGCACATTGGCCCACTATCCCAAAAAATGCATGTTTTCTGTGTGTGTGTGTGTGTGTGTGTGTGTGTGTCTTGGAGGGCAGCCAGAGAGCTGGGGGTGGGAGGGCAGTCAGCGTTTTTCAGACAACATGAATGAGGCCCCACCGGAGCGAGCTTCCTGTGTGAGGCTATAAAAACAAAACCAGGCTAAAGACTGCAGAGCGCTCCCACATTCCTGAACATTCTGCAGGTACAGAACACGCAGCAGGACCCGTGTCCTCATCTACCTCCTCAAAAAGACATGATTCCTTATTATTTACTTAAAAATATGAACATTTTCTTTCTTTACATTTATTTTAACAAAGATTTTGAACCTGTTCTTATTCACAAAGCTAAAAAAACAGAGCAGGATATAAGAGTGCATTAATGTCAGCAGTCAAAATGTGATAAATATGGGAACTGTTCAAAGTTATAATACCTTTTTGTAAACACTAATTCTAAGCTTCAAGCCAAATAACAAATTTTAAGTTTGCAAAGTCTGCTTTTAGCCTCAAACAAATATTTTAAAAGAAGTCTGTAGTCAGAACTTTCTGGTCCTCGCCCCTCCAAGTGGGAAGTGGGTGCTTCTGTGCTGAGGTCAGTGGATGACCTAATGAGAGCTGCTGACCAGACCCACATATTTGTCTAATCTTGCTTCCTGCATGGCCAAAATGAGCCCGTAATGCCACTGCATTAGAGCTAAATCAACACCATATGCTTACTTTGAAGACCGATTATACGTAACAACAAATGTGCAGGAACAACTGTAAAATTTGCAGATATTACATAATAAAATGCATGGTTTAAGTGAATGTTGTCGGGGTTTTTTTTTTTTCTTTTTTAAAAAACATCCCTGTGTAAATACTGTATATCAGGTGTGTTGCGTGCAAAAACCATCAACAGGAACAGAATGTTGCATGACTTCATGTCATTGACTACAATCAAACCGTCTGTCCATCAGCAGAAACTCTTTCCTGTTCAGTAAACACAGGTTTCACACCACAGAGAAGCAGGAGCTTTTTTTCTAAAACAGAAGCTTCAGTTTCAGATTTCACTCAGATGATTAGGAATCTATGAACATTCCAAAGGGACAAAGCTAAAGCAAGTCCCTGGAGGATTCCTGTTTTCCAAAAAGCGGCTGTACCTCTGAGTCTGCAGTGTGGAGTCTATAAAAGATGGTGGGTTTTTTTTTTCTCTTCTCAAATTGGTTCAGGTTCTCAGAGCTTAGCCTCTTTGAATCTGTCAGCTGTTTCACGACAGGGTCTCCCCCTTTACCTCAGGATCGGATCAAAGGCCAGAACAAGCTGAGCCGTAATGAAAACCAGATTCATCCAGAATCCCCCTTTCAGCAGGAATATGCTGAGTACAGGCAAACGCCTCGCATTCCTAAAGCATGAAGTCGAGACAGACGTACCTTCACAGGAAAGAGGAGGGAGGAGCAGGGTTTTATCTGCTCCACAAACCAGACTCAGGATGGAGCTGTTGGTGACAGACTTGGATTTCTTTGATGTTCAAGTGCTTCTCTTAGTTTTGCATCACTGCTGAAATTGTGCATCATCGCTAGATTTTCACATTGTCTCAAAAAAAAAAAAAAAATCCCATTTCTAACCTAAACTGGCCACCAGGACTGGAAACTGTGCTCAGATTTTTTTTGGCTTCAAATCCTCCAAGCCTCTGATTTGTCATTGTCTGATTCACAAAAAAGATTCATAAAAATGATCAAAACATCACCAAATTTAAGCTCAGACTCCGTAGTAGCTGCAGCAGAGTGAATAACCTGACCTCTACACCACTTTCCTATTCAGTCTGCTCTGCAAAAGGCACAAAGGAGAAAATGAAACTACTGTTCATAAGCAATTTTTATTTATGCAACCAATGCATGTCACAAACATTTCAATGAGATCTTAATAAACCATCAGATGGTTAATAACATGTTTTCAAATCACGCCCTTAAAAGTGGCGTAACGCGTCTCATCCAAGCGATACGAGACGGGTGTGTTCTCCTTCTGTTGCCTCACAAAATGCTGCACCAGTTTCAACACACTCAAGAACAATATGTGCTCACACCTCCACTTACAATATTATCCCCCAATCAAAAGGCAACATGTTTCCTTTCTGCAGAAATCCTGTTTAGTTTTGTGACTTCCTCATTTATTACAGAGAAATACAGTAACAAAAAAGAAAAATGGTGAAATCTTTGTGGTTTGACTCGGGACATTTCCTGCCATTATGACGTGATGTTTGGAAGGCTTTACTCAGCTGAGACTCTGTAGGGAAGTTAGGGTCAGTCCTGGTGTTTTGGGTGAACTTAGGTCATCAGAAAGTGATTTTCTGCAAATGGAGACGAGATGTCTGCAGAATGTATGGAGCAGTGGAGATCTTCAAGTTGAATAAGGAGCATAAATCTACTTAAAAGAGACAGGCTCAGTTATTTGCAAAGAGGGTTAGGGTTGAACCGTTGATACCAGGCAGGATGGATCCATGCTTTCATGTCGATACCAGATTCTGTGTAGATCATCTGAAAGTTGCAGCTGAAATCAAGACTCATCAGAGCAGGAAACGTCCCCACTAAGGGACAAATACAGGATTATTCTATTCTGATGTCCAGTTTGAACCCCAGCAGGTTGTCTTCACCACATTCAGATGCCTGAATGGATCACGTTGCTATGTGATTATTTATTCATATATATAAATGCTGTTATTTAGGGTCAGACACGAGTAAAACTCTTGCTTTTTTTCTCATTTTTACTGACAGGACTCAGTTAGTCTGAACGATGCTCCTGGACTACATTTGGTGAATTCCACAGAGCTGCTGCAAGTCCAAGAAGAGTCTCATGAGAGCGCTGATAACTGTGAGCATGATGCTTCTCATTAGCCCTGACTCTTCGTAAACACATCCTGCAGAAAACCTTTCATTCTTTTTGTTTTTGACTCATCGGCAGACCGTTATCAGGCTCCCAGAGTCTGGGGTATTTCTGGTGCTGCTCTTGTGGTCGTTTGTCTCAAACACTTGATGTTTGTGTCTGTAGAATGAAACCAGCAGCTGACAGAGTTCTGCCTCACAAACAAGCCTGTAGAAAACCTCTCCTACCCAGTTTTTAATGGTTTACTGATTATGCATCTAATGCTGCATATATTTTAATATTTTACTCCAAACTAACTCTAGCAGTTTAATGTTGCTGTAAAAAATGTGTCAAAACCGCAGCTGTGGTTAGAAAGCTGGTTTGCAGACACGTCATCAGATCTTTTTTTTTTTTTTTTCCATGACGACAGCTTTTATCTATGACTTTTATTAGTTTTACAGATTTAGATCAGTGATAACCTCGGGCTGGGAAGAGCAGGAACGGACAAACAGGAGCACCCATTTCCTCAAGGGTTGGCCGTGAAGACACGAGGCCTGAAGGAGGGGAGTCTGTGATCGTCCTAGAGTTTGTGAAGAAAATCAAGGACAGAAACACAACTGAACAAAAAGAGCACTAAAAAACCCAGTAAAGCTCATAGAACTAAAGAGGTAAATCACGATGCTATGAAACTTTGACTTTGTGAAGCTGATAATATAAATAAGCGTTTGGGTTATGCTTTTTGCAGCCAGCACCTGTTGTGGGTGTGTTATTTGGCAAACTGTTGAATATTCCTAGATGACGCAGCTCATCATCAGGGCTGCTTTTTGTGGATGATGTCCTGTTGGGCTATTCAAGCATGGCCCTCCAACAGACTCTGAAACAGTTGGTATCCAAATGGGAAGCAGCTCGGATGAGACTCGGCTGGAGAAGGGAGCATTCCCAACTCCAGGTTGGGAATGAGCTTCTGCTCCAGGAAGTTGAGGTGGTTCAGACATGTCCCACTGCAAAGAGAGCTTGAAGCAGC
Organism: Callopanchax toddi; assembly: GCA_006937965.1. NCBI lineage: Eukaryota > Metazoa > Chordata > Actinopteri > Cyprinodontiformes > Nothobranchiidae > Callopanchax > Callopanchax toddi. The sequence continues at coordinate 2,220,041 of SSNR01000050.1, read as the reverse complement.
TGTTGACCTGATCCTGAGTGGATGGGAAATATAATCAGTGATTATTCATATGATGTATTTCACTGGGTTTTCTCAATTTTGAAAATAAATAGTTTGAGTTATTCATGAATAACAGTTGGTGGATTTTTCACCAGATCCACAGCATGTCAGGGTTTTTTGTTATGTTAGAAAGAGTGAAAAGGGAAAACAACTCTCTGGCTCATCGTGTCCATCAAACCAGAGTCTCATCGTAAAATGACAACAACACATTCAGATGGTGATCAAACAACATTTAGACATCCTGCACAAGCAGAGAATCAGATCACCTTCATGGTTAGGAGAGGTGGTGAAAAGCTGATATTTTAAGCTTTTCCAGTTCGCAGCATGTTCCCTGTGACACTTCTAACAGTGACCAGATGTCCCAGATGGCAGGTTGACCTCTGTCCTGTCAGCAGATCTGAGAGCAGAGCCTGAAACACAGACACAGCACACCAGTCCTCCAGGGACGCAGCCAAGGAAACCTGCAGCACAGCTTGCTGTCTTTGCCTTCTTAGCATCATGTAATAATGCTGTGGGTTCCTCACACTGGATGCATGATCTCCATGTTTATCTTGTCCCCATTCCCTTGGATCATGATCTGGATGGCATTTTTAAAGGCATATTTTTAAAAAAAAGTTCTAAATTTTTAGTATAACCTGTACTGTATTTGACCTTCATCACCAGAGATTAGTGGTTTAAAAAACCTCCAGGAGAACTTTAAGACAACAATTCCAAATGTTTATCAGTGAAGCTGTGATAACTAAAGCACGAGTCTACGTCAGAGGGCGGTGAAAGACGTCATATGACCTAGAGACACGTAATCAGATCTTATTTTCTTTGAGAACAACTCTTATCTGAGGCAAAATGTTTTTTTTTAAACTAAACAAGTGCGTGTCAAGGTGATGTCATTAAACCAGATATATATCCCAGGTAGTTCAGAAGCAGTTTTATCTCTGGAGATAATAAATCTCTTTGGTTTGTGTTCTGAAACTCTGCAGAACCAGCTGAAAGGAAATGGTAAAATGGCCATACCATTTAGCTGAAAGGAAAGGGAGGAAATCACCGAAAACCATACAATAACCTCTGTTATCTGTCTGAATTAAACACAAGAAGAGACTAAATCTTTCAGTGGAGGATGAATTTAATTTGCATCTCTTCTATAATAAAATCACCACGATGCAACAGCATACTAAAAACATCAGTACTGTCTTAACTGTGCTATCAAAGGGACTGTTATAAACGTGGTGGGAAGCCCTCGGCCCCGGCAGCTCTTCTCTGGTCAAAATTAAACCCGAAGCCTTTAAAATACATTCTGCAAAGTCAGATCCAACATGAAGAAATGTGTCCCCTAAAATCAGCATGCTTAAATCAGCTCCAGTGCTTGCTGTCAAGCAGTGAGGGAAGCATGGACTCAATTGGATAAAGCAGGTAATCCCTGATTCTGATGCTGCGCTGATCCATCCAAAACAAAGAGCGCAGTCAGATCATCCCCATAAAACACGTCGCTCTCATCCAGAGCCGTGACCAATAAAAGAATAAGGAGCTTTGTAACAAATAAACAAATAACTTTATATTAACGTTACATAAAGGTTTTTCTTAGTAATTAGTAACAAAAATGATCAGAAATATTTAATCAGAAGGCACAGCGAGACGTCACTGACAGTGGCTGCTCTGCAATGAGTCTGTAAACAATCAGTTTATGTTTGAAATATTTCAGGAGGGTGGTGAGTGTTTCCAGAAGGCAACGCATTTGGTCACAAATGAGTCTCTGCTCCCAAAAAAGTAGTCGATTCATCAGTCATTTAAAAACAGTGTTTGTAAGGCTAAAAACGCTTCATGGAAGAAAACCTTGCACCAGACGTGAAGGCAGAGGTGAACACAGGGCTCTCTCTCTCTCTCTGTAGCGTTGGTTCATTTCATTCCTCTGATTCTCGTTTTGATAACAAACATTTAGACTTCTGTCTGAGCTAAACGCTGGATAAACTTTATGAAAGGACACGTCCTCTTTTAAACAAGAGCACCCGCCGTTCCAGGCCAGCAGAAATGGCTACCTGGGCTAAAAAGTACAAATAAAAACACATTACTTGAACACTTAAGCGGCTCCTCCTTGAATATCTCGCCCTGCTGGATGAGCAGCATCCAGCAGCGTGTGGCGCTGGCAGCTCCTCGCCAAAATCCCACAGGCTGGTCATTGTGGGCGGTGCACGGCCATCCATCATCAGGGATAAAACCGACGGGCTCTGATGCAAGCGATCCGTTACGCGTTGTCATATTTCTTCAGGGCCTCTTCGAGCTTGCCCGTGACTTTTTGGAAGAAAGCGATCTGCTGCTGGAGATAGCACTGCATTTGCGACTTGAAGTCTCGCACACGGATCTGGTGGAAGTGTTGGATCTCGGCCAGCGTGGCGCAGGATATGATGTTGCAGCGGTCGTTGATGCCTTCTGCCTGCGTCCGGTCCATCTTCCCTTCCTCCACGTGCTTCTGGCTCTCCTTTACCTTCGTCAGGGCTCCTGTCAGGGAAGACATAGTTTTTTTATGGTTTGTCTAATAAACACATGCATAGCTGTATGTCTAACAGTAACAACAGGATATTAAAAATCTGAAAATACTAACGTAAAGTTCTACAAAGGCCATTTAATCAAATTCTGTAACAAGAGGATCCTGGGAACTTCTCCTGTATCTAAACTTAGACAATCTTAAAGCCCTGGCTCGAAACATTTCTAAAACATGAAGTCACTTCAAGAGCTACGACCATATAAGGGAATTTTAGTGGCTTTTTCTGATGCCAGCTAGCAGGGTTGAGGACAGAAACTGAAAATATTGACAGAATAGATACTTGTTTTGCTTTTTTAAGTCTCTTATTTTGAAATGTAACATTAACAACTGTCCATCAAGAAGCCTCTATGTCTAAAACCTCCAGGCATGGATGCTGCTTCATTAGTTCAGAAAGAAGAAACGTGTTTTTCTACTTCAGATAGAAAAGTCTACCAAAGAACTGTAAAGCTGCTTAGATACGAGTTTTGTTCCAAAACATCTGAACAGATTAAACAAAGTATCTTTACAGCAAATTTAAAACGAAACTAAATTTAAGGATTGAAATAAATCCTGAGCTTTAGACTCGTACTTTGCATAGTAATCTGCTTAAAGTGTTCATACACAACGAAGTGTTTCCTATCATCGCTGTGGTTGACTCTTGTGGTGAAGACAAAGAGACACAATGAGCTGCAACGCCTATGTTTTACACAACAATCAAAAACGTCAGCAGCACTCAGCTGTGAAGCAACGACTACTACTAACATTATGTGCATTTTTCACACGTTTTATATTTAATAAACCAGACAATAAAAGATGTATTTAATGTGTTAAAACCCTCATTAAAACACGTATTTGCACAATCATTTGCATCATCTTATAACAAGAGTATGATTGAACAATGTGTTGATGACAATGGCATAATGCAACTGTTCAAACTGACAACGTTAAGCAAGACACCCTGTATGGTAAGTCTAGCCGACAGATGAATATAATCCACTGGCGTTGTGCGCCTTAAGTGTGAATGTGAAATGTGTGCCTTTGAGGCATGAAGGCAGACATCCTACATCAGCCTGTCATGGGATTTTTTTCTTTCTTTCTGGTCATTGAGTGCGCTGAGTCACCGGCACTCAGCTGAAACTCGGAGTTTCCTGAAATACGAAACCAGAGAGAACTAGGTGACCTAACCCTTAACCCTGCTGTTTCCCCTGAAACTTCACTAATAGACTTTGCTTTGTTTTTTTTTTGTTGTTGTTTTTTTTTTTTTTTTTTTGGCTTCTCAACAAAAAAGCCTCAACATTTGATGCTATAGAGAACAGCACACCTTCAAAAAGAACAAAAAAATTATCCTATTTTATAACCTTGACCTAATCTCCATTTCTCCAAACTGAGGATTTTCTACGAACAGGCAAGTTATAAGTTGTTCACCTCCTTCACAGAAATGCACTTTAAAAGATCTGAACCATCATTATTAAATATAGATCCCAAAAGGTGTTTGCTGTGCTTTAAAGACCTTGGACTTCCTTTGTTTTAAAGCCCACTAATGGAATAGGGAGGGTTATTAGTTACCATGGAAACTTGATGAGGAAGTCAAGAGTTCAGCTACAGTAGACGTGTCAGCAAACTTAAATATGCAGAGCTACATCCATTTCACAGCTGCCTAAATTAAACTACATAGACACACTAGGAAAACTGAACTGCTTGTAATAATATAGTATAAAATTACTCACAATAAAAGTCCAGCCAACACACAAATACAATAGAAACACACACACACACACACACACACAAGGTAACAGAGTACCTGTAGAGAACACACACACGTGAAAACATGCAAGGCTGCTGCAGGGCTGCAAACCTGCGTTTACGTTTCAAACATGGAATTTGAAAATTGTGATTTTTAATTTGTTATATAATGCAACACTAGCACTGCTATTTAAGAAGTACTTTTGAAAATTAGGGGAAAACTAATTGAGCAGAATGACGACCGATGAGTAATACTAGCTGGATTTAGCCTTAAGGCATATCTGCAGGTTGTTATACGTGTCTTTTTATTTACTGTCACTTATTTACGATAATCACCCCTAAAATCCTCTCTAAAGCATAGATCCTTTGTGAAGCTTTATTTTGAACATTTGCTCTAAAACACTCACTTCTGTTTTTACCCTCGTGCCCTCTATATTCTACAGTTACTGTGTGTTTTAGAAATACATTTTTATCATGTTAATTTATTGGGTCTTCCAAAAGGCACAAAGCTGCTGACTACTACCCAAAGCTAGCCTCACAGACAGCAATAAATATGATGTCTATTGTAGCATGCAAAATAAGAAAAAGTCCTGTGCAGAAGTTGTGTTTGGGTGTGTGGAGGTGGCACCGAGTCCCATCCTGTAGGTAGAGAGTCGTTTCAGCTATTACGTAATTCCTGATTACACAACAGCAAAGCTAGAGTGAGCCAGTAGCCAGTGGCAGTCCCCGCCTCATCTTTTCATGCTCTGGTTTTCACTTGTGCAGTAGAGGACATTAAAATAACCAGAAACAATATATCAACAGACATGTGTTGTTTGAATTGCTGACTCAGTTCTTGTTAATCAAATTCCTTGTCACGTTCTAATCATTAAAGGCATACTTTGCAACTTTTTCATATTTTTAAATCTTATCCTTGAGCCAGTATGTGCTAATCTGACCCTTTACAGGGTTAATGAAAACTCACTCAGCCCCATCTGCTGCTTGTGTCCAGGATACGCATTTATAACTTCTGAGTTTCTGGTCCGGTGCCCTGGAAGTCTCACAAAGCCACGTATCTCGCGAGGGTTAGGCTAACCCAAAGTGGCTAGTTGTCATGCTAGTGCCGGAGTGTTTTTAGAGCATGATTCCTGTTTTTTTTTTCAATTTCTCCCTGCTTGAACACAGCTGATTTCTTTGAAGTAGTAAATAACCGCTCCTGTAGAAAATAATGAAGGCTGAGGAGACATTTCAACAGTTAGATATAGGTGTTTCTGAGCAGAAACAATGGCGCTAACGTTTTTACGGCAGTGATTTAAAACGGACACCAGGGGGAGTCAAAACAAGTAAAACTGCATGGTATCCCTTTAAGAGGGCAATGTAACTGATAAGGTCACATTACTAATGCTACTGGGTCTGTGCTGAACAGGTAGGCGGAACAATTGAAAAACGAGACCTAAACCCAGTCCGATCAGGAATAACGTGTAGGATGTTGGTAACTGTTATTGTCACATTTACTGAGAAAATTATTTAGCAGAAATGATTTGATTTAGATGCTCTGATAAAAAAAAAATATATATTAGACCTCTAAGTTTGTGTTAGAATGCTCAGTCATTTCAACTCTTTGAGCTCCAGTTAGGCTAAAAAGAAACATTCAAGTGTTATTTCCATCGGAAGCAATACTAAACGCTTCTGTTGGTTCTTGATCACACTAGAGAATTTAGTAGTGCCTAAAACAAGAGTAAACACCACACCCTGACAGCCTAAACATCCGTTTGAGACAGAAGTAAAGATCAAAAGTTGTCTTTTGCTTTTCCTCAAAGCAAAGTCACTCAATAAATGGGTTAGGCTTGTCTTTTTTGAAGCTGCTCACTAATGGCTAATGAGGTCCCTGCACAGGTGAAGATCAATGCACCGATGGCCGAAGTTCCTCTGGTGGAAAGCTTCACCGCCCATCGGGTCAAACAGAAACCTCCCTGGAAAATCCAAGAAGCAACGAACAGATCACAACTGATGATTTCTTGCCTGGGTGATTTAAAGTTTTGATGAATGCTCCTCCGCACACTGTTGTTGCGTTGATAGGCATTCTTTCAATCCCAGCTGATAGCTTTTGTGCAGCCACTTTGGCTGAGGAAACATGTACTTTGGTTTATGACAACAAAGGATGTGGTCTAGCCTCCTGTCGAGTGCATACGCAGGCGTGGACTGGACAGCAATAAGCCCCACTGAGTAACAGGTTCATGACACTTACGCAGACATTTCCTTTGCATGTAATGGGGCTACAGATGGGACCAGGCTATAAACTGCACTTTACGACACTTAGCGAAAAGGAAAAGGCAGAAAAAATATACTTGTTTCACTCCATTAATTGCCAAGTGGTGGATGACCTTTCAAGACATTGAGGCAATGGACTTTAGAGCATTTACCATTTACTTGTTTTCATTTAAATATTTCAGAAACAGTGATAAATATTGACTGAAACACATGCCCACATTAGTCACCACCAGTGTTTATAGGTTGTTTAAAAGAGTGAATTTGTCTTTTTCTATAAATAGAAAGGATTTGGGAACATTTCCTCACTTCTTTGATGATTCAAAGATGAAGGAATGCACAAATGTAAAAAAAAAAAAAAGAAGAAGAGCAAAACAGCCTGAGAGAATCAAAAACAAGATGTGCTCCTTCTGGCTCACCTTTCATCTTCCGCATGCCTCCTCTTTCCCTACTTGTTTAGACTTTTCCTGACATGTTGCCTTAAGTAAGGTTTTCCAAATGTCATATTCGTGGAATTAAACTGTGCTTATCACATCAGACTGTGTGGATGGTTGTGTCACCTTATTTGGGTTGTGTGTGTGGCCGACGTGGCAAACTTGATTTGAGCTGACTGGGAAGTTTGTGTCCCACTGCAGCCTAAACACAGTCTGTTCTGTTTCCCCACCACCACCTATTGTGGAGTGAATAGACCCAGTGTCTGTAGGGACCAGACCAAGATGTTCTCAGCCACTTTAGTCCACATAATGCATAACGTATGCTATGGGGCTGAGTTAAACCCTAGATTATCAAATAATGTTAAACAGAAATGTGTTTTCTTATCAAAAAGTCATTTTAACAAAGTAACTGGGGATAATTTACGAACTGAAAAGGACTAAACTGTTGTACGATGCAGTTCATTACATTTTCTAAGAGAACAGTTGCAAACCCATATATATTAGTACATGATGATGTTTAGAAAGCAGTCTGTCAGGTTTAACTTGAAATAAAGGAGTGGTTGGGTTTAAGTTGCACAAGTTTCTTAATTTGGATGTTTGAACAGATAGTATCACAAGCAAACCAACTACATTTTAATAGAATTGTGGGGTTTGAAAATATTCCAACTACTGGTAAATTGTTTTCTTTTTGGGGTCTGTTTGAATACAAGTGAAGGGTAAATTTAAAAGACACCATTCATTAGTTTCTTACAAACCATACTGGTGTGCCACAAGGCACAGTGTTGGTTCCTCTATTTATTATGTAATTCACTGGTCTAAAGATGACCTTTAGCTTTTAACATCAAACATGTGAGGTTAAACTATGAGCTAGCAGGATTTTTGCAAAAACACAACAACACTATTAAATCTGTAAGATCTCTGACTACATGTCCAAGTCACACATTTACTTCTGTTCCGGTCGGTGAACATAAAGAGGAGGAGTTACATTATGATCATTAAATTTAATAAATGTTTTACAAGAGAAAAACATGGGGTTTAAAATGAACCTCCACTTCTGTTAACATTCCCCTTCTTAGGCCTATCTCAGTTACTGCATTTTAGCCAATTCGTGGGCAAAACAATTATTGTTAATGATTTGCCATTTTCACATAATTGCATACCAAAATTTGTTTTTAGATCATCTGTGTTAGCATCTTTCATTTGAATCTTTTGGCTTCCAATTGAACTAATTGTCTCTCCATTGAGCTTTCCCTTTTTCCTGCCTTAAAACCAGGCAGTTACAACAACACACGTCACAATCTTAGGATAAACTCCTGCAGAGAATGAATGAGGAACAAATGTTATAATTAGTGTTTTGGTAAAATCAATGTTCTTCAACTCGGAGCTAATACTGAAGAGGTTTGTAAACTACCACCTTGAGATGTAATATTTGAAGAAAAAACATCAAGAACACAATAAAAATCTGATTTCCCTCAATTCTGCCTTGAAGTTTAGAAAACTGGATAATAAAGTAGGCATCTATGACGGTGACTAACTTTGGGTTAATAATTGAAACATTAATAGAATTCAACAAGTCCTTATGTGCTCTTTTTTAAACTTTCAAAGTGTTTAATCTGCCTCGGGATTGAGATAAACATTAACCTTCACATTGATATTAACCAAAGAGCTGCTGCTGTTAACCAAAATGCCTCGTCACCCTTCAATATTTCCCCATAAAATGCAGCAACTGTTGCATATTCTAGTGACAATTTCCCTACAGTCACAAAACCGTTTCCTTCTATAAAAGTATTCCCTATTACGAGACATTTAGCCTCTCAGTAAAAAAACAACACCCGACACATAGTGATGTTTCAAATTGGAGTAAAATCTAGTTTATCTCAGCAAAAAGACCAAAACAAAAGATGCACAATCGTTTTGTGTGGAGGTGAAAGATGGAGTGTAGTATGTCACCAGCCAGGAAAAGTCAACAGACTGCCTCCCTCTTTATTCAGCAGGTGGGTCAGCAGCATGTGAACCAAATGAAAAACCTATTTGTTTTGCAAATTGACACACGCTCTGTTGTTATTTGACTATTGTTTTAACAGCACCACCACCTAAAAATAGATTTAATAACTTTTTACAACTTGAAAGCTCACAGTTAATCTAGTTGGTTACATTAGAATTTGTGGTGATTTTTAAATCGTTTAGTATAATCTGGTTATGAGACATTTGAGATTTATTCCTATAAGTTCTGTTATTGCTTTAGATTTATGGGAAGTCTGGACTTTTGCAATCAGAATTGTCTTAAGTTTTATTGGTTCAGAAGAAATGGACTGAGCTCATAAGATTGTTATAAAGTATATGATTTCTAAGTGTTGCTTTACCTTTTTGGACATGGATGAGGTCTGGGAAGTTTGCCAGATGCCCTTGATAAAGAGCCAACAGGTCCATAATTGGGTCAAGATCCTTGCTGGGCTGCTTAGAAAAATACTCTCCGATGGATTCGTATGCATCTCCAGTGAAGGAGATGGCCTGGTTGAGTCCTGAAGAGTACGTCTGCTGGTCCATCTCAAAAGCCTGGCTCAGGGCCTTAAACGACATCCCCACTTTTTGATACTCCTTCTTAAACCCACCAATCTGTTTGCGTGCAAACTCGTTCACTGTGGCGTTTAGCTGCAAGCTGCTGTCATCCATTCTTTTGGTGAATGTCTTGAATCCATCTATTTTGCTTTCAACCTCCTGGAAGTCGAGCGGAGTCGGTGGAGTGCTGATGGTGAGGAAAAAGTTGGCTCCAACCATATCATCCTTCTCAGACTTCCTTTTCCCCTGCTTCCAGGACTTCTCATCTGCACTGTTGCAGGTGAGAAAGTGTTGGAAAACATCACACCTGGCCAGGACAGGGTGGCTGGTCATGTGGTTCATCCACCATATGAGGCCTTTCCTCCTCTTGGAGATGAAGTCTTCCTCAAAGCGCCCTGTGGCCTGCTTCTCTGGCAGGTGTGGGACTGAGATGACAGGAAACTTCTCCACCAGGCGAGCGTACAGCCAGTCGAAGTGCTTATACCTCCTGTTCACCTGGTTCTGAGTGTGTGTGGGTGTCAACTTATAGGAAATGTAGCTTTTCATACCCTTGAACTTGGTCTGTTTAGTGGGGTCGTCAATCGTACAGGTGAATGGATAAGGGTTCTCCTGCCACTCTGGACCATACTGACCCATCACCACACAAATCTTATCCCCATCCTTTACAAACCCTGATGCTTCCCCGAGCACAAACGCCTCTCCTCCAGACTTTACGAAGGTTGAGAACCTGTTCAGGTTCCTGCTGACTGTGGCTGAGCTCCTTGCTTGTTGCTGTGCATTATCTCTGGATGAGGATGTTGACACTCTGTAGGTGGAGGGCCCATTGCCTTCATAGTCATTGTACCTTCCTGCTACAGTCCCTGGCTCATCTGCCACAGTGGAGCTGTCATCCCAGTCATCATCCCAGTCCTCATCACTTCCCTGACTGGGCTGCTTATAACCCTGCTGATGACTACCAAAACTCGGTGCAGATGGTTTAGAAAAGTTTTCTTTTATGCTCAAATACTGACTCTCAAAGCCTCCAGTCGGTATATTGGCGTATTGGGAGTCCCCAGATGTGTTGCAGCTGTTGTTGTTAACCGTAGAGGAAGCGTTGTTTCTGAAGACCTCCACGTACGACGCGGGGAACAGTCCTCTCTGTCCACTGCTGTTTGTCCCCTCAAACCAGCCGTCGATGTCCTGCTCGCTGTATAAAGTCAACACTTCGTTCTCCTTCACCGACAGCTCCCCGGGGTTTTCAGAGCTGAAGTCGTACAGCGCTTTGGCTTTGAGCGCCATGATTCTCAACAGCTGGAGGACAGAGCAGGACAGCGGGCTCACTTACGGCTGGCAGGGGGAACTCACTGCGGTCAGCCAACTCAAAATAATAAGATTTAAAAAAATATATACTCCTCAAACTCCGCGCGGAAACTTCAAACTGCCTAAATCCGGTTACAGTCCCTTTCTTAAAACTGACCGGAAGCTGCGGTGGTTTAAATCCAGAGGTTACAGCGCTAATCTGAGCTCCTTTCCAGCCTCCAGTCTTCACTCCAGCAGGACACTTCTGCCTTTAAGCGCAGCGCAGCAACAGCACGTAAGCCAGGGTGATTAATCGAGGGCGGAGCGACGAGATGATGCGATCCGCCCAGACCACACCAATCAAATACCTGGGATTGTCGCACAAAGCTTCACCAGACTGTGCTTCAAACCCAGTAAACAAAAACATTACAGGACGAACTACTTTATAATGAGCGTAGTTAATAATACTAACAATGAAAACATAGATTCACCAACACATCCACACCCAATTAGGAAAGATTTGTGACTTTTGCGCCATTAAATAATACTCAAGATAATTTTATTTTTACTTATTCAATATGCAGCTTTCTAAAATACTACAATTTAAGCATGTATCATTTTAGCATGACTCCTTCTATCACGTACAATAGTTTATCTTTATGTGAAGCATATGTCTTCAGTTTTAGGCTTTAGCTATTTTATTTATGGTTTGAATTAAAGCTCCATGAAATTCTTCAGAATCATTGAAATACTTTATGGTCACCAAGCATTGGTTCTTTCAGTTTCTGACAAAAGAACACATGGTGCAGACTAACAGCCTGAATGACAGCTTTCTTTGTGTTTCTGCCAGGCTTATGACATCATCTGTCATTCTGAAACAAGGCCATCTAAATTATGTTGACTTCATAACAATTAAATAGTTTCAATGTTCCTTTAGGCCCTTCAATCAGGAACAGCTGACTCACCTCACGTGTCTATATTAAGTCTTGTACAAACTGCTCAATGATTTTTAAAAATCTTGATCAATACACAAATCAGTGTTCAAGAAGTTCCCTGAATGGAATCACAGCCAGGCAGGTGTTTCTGTTTGATGTTTTCACATTTACTACACACCTGTGGGGATTTTCTCTGAGTAATTTGGTCTCCTTCCACAGTCAGAAAATATTCATGTTGGGTTAATTGCTGATTCTAGGAGGAGTGCATGCGTACCTGCACATTTGTTTGTTGACTTTACAGCCATCAACCATTGAGTATAAGAAAAAACAAATAATGCACAAGTGAGTAATCATGTGAGCAGTTCATTGTCTTCCAGTTGTCACAAGTCTCGAGTTTTCAGTGTCATCAGACAATCATGTGTTAAGTATCTATGAGAAAAGGCATTAGAACAAATCACAAATTGAGCTACACTGAAGGAGATTTTCAGTAACATTCTGACAATTATTGCCTTGAGTTGCTATTGTTTTGTCTACAAAAGAAGAGGAATAACTATTATAACCCAAGCAGTGATAGTGTGTACCATTTTTGTGATAGTCATGACATTTAAAACGATAAAGACATTTTCAGTCAGATTACACACAGAAGAGTTGAGATCAATTAAAACTTTATCTTAAATTGACTGCTGCACCTCTACAATGGTCAATGTTTGTATGAATTATGGATGTGTGAGTTTTCTGTAAGCACACATCCACCAATTGTTTTATTAGATTAAAATTAGATTGTCTCTTTTCAACTTCTTGGTGTATAAATTTGGGTAGATTGTCTTACTGACAATTATGCACAGATGTTTCTAACACTACTTTTCCCCTCAGTTTGTCAATCAGCTCTGTTATTGTTAAATAGAAAATAGCACACATTTTTACTGGACATTATGCAAAACCTTAACGTTTACACCCCAATTTCAAATGTAACTCGATGTGCCTTTCTAAATGTCTAAGACCTCTACCTCTTTGACATCATTAGGACTTTCCTAACAGAAATAAAACGCTTTTTAAAATCCCATGCATATTCTCTGCCCTCTGGTGGAGGATCTGTGTACTGCAGGTGGCAAGTTCCAATCATATTTATTTATATTTAAAATGTATTGCCATATAATTTAATAATTTAATAATATAATAGATATTTATATATTTGGAACACTGGCATTATAATAGAATATAAATATTTTATATTGTCCTTCAGTGGGGAAATTTTGGTGCACAAGCAGCAAAGTAACTGGCAAGTCAAATCATGCAGGTTCACACAAGGGTAAAATAAGAGACTGTAACGTAAGAGCAAATTCACAGCATAAAATAATAATAATTAAAAAACTGAACAATTATTAAAAATACCATTCTCAGATTCTGATTCACAAATGTGAACAGTTTCATATGCTACCACTGTATATTATTATTATTATTATTATTATTATTATTATTATTATTAAAGGACTGAGTAGGAAAAACATGTGCAAATATATCTGTGCGTAAAAAGAAACTGTAAAAATAACAGTAGTAATGTAAAAACCTCTTGAGTTTGTTGGGAGCAGTGATGGTTATAACAGCTGCTGGGAGGAAGGATCTGCAATAACACTCTTTTTTTTCACCAGCAGTCTGTAACTGTTTGCACTAGTCTGTCATTATTCTACCCTAGAAAGTAAATAAAAAATAACCTTTATTGTCCCTCAGTGGAAAATTCAGGTTCAATATTATGTTAATTCAATTCAATAACTCTCATTAAAAGCAAAAATGTTACAATTATTATTTCATGTAAAAGGTTTTAAAGGGTTAATTCACTTTGGCCTGAAACCCCAAATTTCACTGAGTAAGCATCACGTTTTGATAACTTTGTAATGTATTACTTTACTCATTCATCAGACAGGAGCAGCATCAATAAACTGTAAATTCTACAATTAAAAATGTTTATATCTAGACAATGGTAGCCATGTTTTTTTTTATTTAATAATTTTTGCTGATCCTTTAACAAAAACAAAATGTAAACAGCAAACAATGTTCTGCACTTTATTTTGGTCAACACTCCCCTCTAGTGGTTGTTTACTGAACAAGAAAACACAAGAAACATAAGAAATCATATACTGTACTATTTACAACCTATAAACTTTATGTGTTAAAAACTAATATGAATTACACACAAATACAAAAACACAAATAAAACAATTTATTTATGTTTGAGTTTTTATTTTTGTGTGTTTTTCTTCTTCACAATTGCTTCAAAGAATGCTATATTTTTTATTTTATAAAGTAGTCATTCTGTTCTCAGTGTAAAATATGAACAATAATATATGAGTTTATGTAATCACAGATGTTGCTGCACCCCAGATTGTATGGTAGACCATAACCCACCACATCCTCAGCTTCTCTTATAGTGTATCAAAAAGTCTCTGAGTAAAATCTGAACCCTTAAAATCCCCTGACAGATTAGTGTGTATGCTAGAAAATTCTTATTAGTTTAACAGATAAGTTTGATTTCATGTTTGCTCAACAGGCATGTTCCTACAGACCAGCAGGTGTCTCTGCTTTCACGTTTGACTGGCTCAGACAACCCAAAGACAAGCCTACCATTTTAATGTGAATGTTTAAATGATTATTGACGTAAATCCTTTTGCACATTCTAAACACTTTCTTCATCTTTTAGATCTTTCCATGTGACTTCCAGTTCACCTTCTGCTTGCTTGGTTTCAAGGAGACTTCTTTTATAGAACATCACATAAATTATTAAAGAGAACTTCTTCCTCCTGGGAATAAAAAAACATTTCAGAGCACATCTAAAGATCCTGATTCATACTCTTCCTCTAATCCGTTGGGATGTCACATAATTTTGTAATGTGGGCTCTAACTTTGATCTTCTTATATAAATCGCTTTAAACTCTGCTCTGTTAATTTGGCTCTTTAATAGATGTTCAGGTCCACAGAGATGTTGATGTCTGTCAAATTAGAACAGTTCTAATCAGAATGACAGAAATGCGTCCTCACACTTTGTAAGCTCTAATACGTACAGTATGAAAACAATAACTGCCCTCTTAAAGATTTCCTTTTTTTTTAAACTTACATGTATCAGCAAATAAATTTCACATCAGACAAAGATAACCTGAGTAAATAGAAAATGCTGTTTTTCAAATGATGATGTAATTTATACATTAAAAATGTGGTTAATCACAATTAATTCATAATTCAGCAAAGGGGGGATTACTTATTCACATAGAACTAGGTTGGTTTGAAAAGCTTCCCCCCCCCCTTAATAAATAAGATAATCATTTGAAAACTACATTCTGTATTTAAGTTTTTTTTTTACATTTTCTTTGTGTGATATTAAATTTTAATTTGCTGATTTAAATTAGACTAAAAAGCAAAAAGAATAGAAATCTTTTAAGGGGCCAATAGTTATACATTTATTACATATAGCAGTAGTAAACTTTATCCTAATTGTTCTTTTAAAATAAATGATATATTTTTGCACTAACTTTGTCATCTGATTGTATTCATTTTTAAAGTTATTTCCTCTGCCCATAGGTAGTTCTAGGGGGTGGTGTAGTGGTAGCTGCCACTAGAAAAAAATATCTTGCCACCCCAGGTGCTACCTTTATTTTTAGGATTTTTGGACATTTCATACAGTGGTGAAAGTTATCTCTACATAACTTAAATCTCTGCCCAAACTAACACAAACTCTTTGAATTTTATATAGTTTCCAGACTGGGAAATTTCATCTGCAGAGACTTAAATATTTAGACCTTAGACCCTGCATTGATTGTCTCAGCCTATTGCAGATAATAGAATAGAATTACTTTATTGACCCAACAGTGGGGAAATTCACTTGTCACAGAAGCATACACACTGGCAACAGATCCACCATATTGGGAGGGGAGTATCTCATTATTATGACATACTATCTCATAACTATGAGATAGTATCTCATATTTCCCCAGTGTCTCATAATTGAAACTTTGTCTCATAATTATGAGATTGTGTTTCATAATTATGAGAAACAATCTCATAATTATACCTTAGCATTTCATAATTATGTGGAACTCTGTCATAATGAGATAACATTTCATAATCATGTCTTAGGATCTCATTACTATAATGTAGTATCTGATCATTTTGAGGTGGTATATCATTTTTATGAGATCTTCAGCCATACTTATGAGATGCTAAGTCATATTTATGACTAATGAGAATTTACTTTTTTCATCAATGTGGCAGAAACTTGGACTTGGCTTTAATCAGATAACTTTACTGAAATTCCTAGATTTTATATGACAGTTTGAGGGTATGTAGGCTAATTATCAGCCCACTTTTCCTAGCAATATCTGTAATTAAGAAAAAACATATCTACTTCATAAAATCGATATGTTATGTCTAAAATATAAAGATTAGCTGTTTAAAATACGAAGTTTATCTAAATAAACAAGCAGTAAAACGAACCAGGAACTATTCTGTCTAAGAACGAGGAATGAAAATAGCCAACATGTGTTTGGTCACGTGACCACGCTGCGTACGCAAAGCGACGTGCGTGACGTAACGCTAAAGCCTTCGCTAGTTTCCTCAAGCAAACACAACTGATATTGTGTGATAAAAACTGGGGGGAGCCGGTGGAGGACGAGCTGCTTGTTTAGGAAAAGAACACACAAACGCCACAAGCTTCCCGGTTTAAAGCCAGCCGAAGCGTTGCTGTAATGGAACTCCACCTATAGGCGAAGAAAACGGCGAAGTTTACCGATTTTAAACCCACGAAAAGCCTGGTTTTTATCTGCTTGCACTGGCTGTCTGTCGGAAGGCGGGGAATACAAAGCGACGTGTGCTAAAAATCCACAAAAAATTGGACTCGCCGAAGCCAAAACGGGATTATTAGAAAGCTAGGTCGTGCTGCTGTGACCGCTCAGCGATAGTACATGGATTATCTGGTGAGTGTACGAATCATATGCAGTGGTTCTGCTTTGTTAATCGAACACTAGATTCAGCCTTCGTGTTTCTTGGCAGCTCCTTTAGTTTTGTCAGGTCTGTGGCTGTCAACAGTTTGGTTTGGGTCTGAACTCGTGTGTTAGTTGTGGAAACCTTTGTGTTTTGGTGAAGTATGTTCCTTCTTTGTTTAGGTCTAACTAGTTGACCCACAGCCCAGTTTGTCTGTTTACATATAAAACACTTGTCAAATAGCAGAGTGCTGTTGTTAAGGATGAAACTGCATGCTGTTGGATCAGATTATTTAACGTTGGAATGTAGCTGCTATGTGCAGTAATGCATGGTTTTAATATACGAGGAAAATGTAGATTTATTCCCAGGTTATAGTTCCACCTTTAGGCCTGGAGGTCACAGCTCTTTGGGCCTTTGCCCACTTTGTGCAGATCGGATGGGTGCTGCAGAAACAACAGCAACAATTACAATAGAGAGGAAGTTGTAAACGAAGGCTTTCCATGGGAATTTCTTCAGCCAGACTTAAAAATGTACACATACATTGTGCTGTCACCTCACATGGGGGACACAGGGACATTGTAAAGTGCAGAGGAACTTGCCCACCCAGTGTTATCAGCTTGTTTATAAATGGGCCTCCCAAGATGTGAGACCTGAAATGAACTTTGAACTTTGGCATCACTGGGTTAGTTTTTCAGGCAGAATTACTAAAGTCCTGTCCGGTAGCTGTGACCGGAACTGCTGTACCTTCTTGCATCTTGTTGGGCGCTAAAGTGGGACATTCATAGTTAACACAAGTTATTATGTAAACTCTGAAATGTGAATGGAAAATTCTTGATACTTAAAGGTAAACCCATGAGCGGACCTGTCAAAAACAGGCACTCATGTGACATCACATTGCATGAAGAAGTTACTTTTTTTTGCATGCTGTGCCATAAACACAAGGTAATATTTGGTCATTTATTTCCCCTAAAAGGAAAGCTCAGTAAATTACAACATTCTTCATATTTTTAGGAGAAGGCTTTTGTAGTTTACGCGTTTGAGGGATTTAAGTTGTTCTGTGTTGGTTTTGTGTGGAAAGCACAGCTGTAACTCTGTGGAGAGTTGGAGCGGACTGCTTAGCCGTCCTCAGAGGTCAGGCACTCAGTAGGCGCCAGGCCTCCTTTCCTGCTGTGCAAAACTGGAGACTTGGTACAAAACCTGAACCACAACTATGTCTCTTTCTCTTTTCATAAATCAGTATTGACTTGATAAGCTTTTAATGATTTATTCTAGTCTTGTGTTCTTTCTATTGTTTTAGCTGAGGACTTCAATTAGGTGTGTCTCAAAGGGGTAGCTGGTATCAGCTGGGATGGCTGCAGGCTATTATTGCACATCATCACTAGGTAATAACTGTTGAGTTATGACAGTAGTTGAGATCTGATCTATGCTGGATTCCCTTTCAACTGGGAGGTGGAGCACGTCGAAGGGACTTAACTTCTGCATGGTCAGCATTGTGTTTAAAAAGATCATCCAAAAACTACAGCACCGAGAGAAGAATTTGGTTCTGGCAGTTGCCATGATACAGCCTTACCAAATTACAGCTGCTCTGTGTGGACATCTCTGGGGAATGAACATGTTGGAAATGTAATTAGACTGACTGACACATGAGCAAGGTGTTTTGTGAGAAGACAAACAAGTTAATTTGTTGTTATTGCTTTGGTATTCCTTTTTTTCATAGTTTTTATATTTTACTTCCCTCTTTAACTCATCATTTGTGCTCACTTATGGGTTTAGTTAAATCACAGTATGCAGATTTGAAAAATTTATAAGAAACATTTATGCTTTTGGAGTTTTGTTTTTTTTGTTACATAAGGAAAAATAACACAATTTTTATGTAATATTTTACCATTTCTTTTAGCCAGTATTAGCTTTTGGAGACAATTTGGAGACTCAAAGTTTTAAGAAATTAAGCAAATTTTTTGTTGGAATTGTCTCGTGAAACAAGGTGTATTTACAAACACACGGCAACAGTTGTTCAAACTTTATTGTCACAATTTAGTCAAAAATTAGGTGTCAGCTTATTTGCGGTTTTTCAGTTCTTTTGCAATTTGTTTTCCAACCCCTTCTGAAGTTGTTGCACATTTATGACATTTTCTGCCTCAGACACTAAGTTGAGAAGGGATCCAGGCTGGTTCCAGAGACCCACGATGACTCTGTGACTATCTTGAAACTTGTCATGCAAATTTATTCTATACTGTATGTTAAAAATACTACTGACAGGACAGTGAGGCGCTCTAACTCACGTGAGGACACTAAGAAATTTGCAAACGTCTTTAGACATTTTGGAAACTCTGTCACAAATGCCGTTCTCAATTTGTCACTATCAGTTGTAGCCCAGTGAGATCCTGACAGATTTGAGATGTTGTGAAACAATTTTCATTCTGTATGAACAACCAGAAATGTTTCTGCTGAATGTGTATTATGCACAAGTCTCAGCGTCAACAACTGCGAAGCATTGGCCTCCAGCTATGGTAGCAATGGGACAAGCTAACATTTGTTAATAACCTTTACTAATCTGGGTCAAACTCTGGATAAATAAACAGCTAAAACAGAGGAAAAGGATCTTAAAGATAATTCCATTTTAAACTACAATAAAAGTTGCATAAACAGGGATGATTATGTAACTTAACACGTTTTAATTCCATGCATTCACAATCTGTTGTATATTTTATTGGTTTTGATTTTTGATGAGGCTGACTGTTAAACTTTTGCCAACTTTTACAGTTAGTCATTGATTCGTGTTTGTGTTGTAGTAAAATCAGATTGATGTTGACACTTCTATTTCAGCTTCCATTCACTGTGGTGAAAATATGTCAATGAATATATGACTAGCTATAGGTCAAACACTGAATGTTTAAACATCTCTGAACTTTAGTTAAAAATAACTTTAAAAAAGCAGACTTGGTGTTTAAAAAATGACAGTATTTCTCCATATATATTCTCCAAATATTGATATAAGAAAGAATAATTTAAAGGGCAGTCATTAATTTATAATTTGCACTTCAAGTGATAAATGTTGAACAGGACAGTTTATTTGAACAGCCGTGTTTACATAGGGTGGTACAGAAACATTAGGATCATAACTTGTTGAAAATAAACTGAAGCCTACTTATGTGTTGGTCTCATTCAAGAGCACACAGCAGGTTGTAGCAGGTTTACATTTCATAAGCATAACACAGGGGACATAGCGCTAACGGGAGTTGTTTGGAAAGCCTTATAAATGAGCTTCATAGCAAAAGTGATACAAAGCCGATGTTATTGTTCTATCTAAGCTTTGTCCCCTCCCTGTGTGGTACACCTACAGAGTTCTGCCAGATTCTTTCCTGGCAAACATTAAATGGCTGATTGCTGAAATATCTTATCTGCATACAATGCTTTTTATTGATGGGTAAATATTAGTTTAATCATTTACTTTTTCTATTGCTTAGGGCAACTTTTACTCTAGTTTAACTTTGGTTAGGAAGTGAAATTTACTTTAGTAGATTTCTTTAAGTATGTAAGCCTCTAGTGTAATAAAACCATTCTGAGGAAAACTACATTCTTGAAGCTCTGTGAATAATTTGAACTTGGAGCGAGCATGTCAGTTTATGTATCTGAAATTAACTCCAAAACATTTATAGAAGATTGTTGATTGTATTATTTTACTTTAGTAATATTTGGAAAAACCTAATACAGGGTAGTTTTTAAAGTGACTCTTTCTGTGATTTATTTATTTATTTTTGCCTTAACACGAGGAGCTACAATAAAAAACTACAGTATATAGCTAAACTTTTGACCAGGAATAGCAAATTAACTATCTAAACTAAAAGTAGCGACATGCACTTTGGTGTTAAATGTAATAAAGAATAAAATATTTTATTATTAGACAAAAAATTTGCTGGACCAAACCTCTCGTAATCTTAACATCCTGAGACTCTGCAACATGAGGTCTTTATCTTTTTTGTACTATAATATATTTTAAACCTAATATTATTCAAAGAAACTTGATTTTGCTAAAAACATTCATTTAAAAATTTTAAACATTTTAGATAGATTTTAGATAGAACATTTTAGAATTTCAAATATAATTAAAAAAATTAATTTGAACTAGTATTTGCTCAAAACAATGTTAAAAAAAAAAAAATTTTTTACTTTATCAAACCAAAATACCGGTAGGTGAAATTTAAACAAAAGCTTAGGTATCAGGAAGTTAAAGTACTGTAGCTGTTGACGTCATCCTTGAATGAAAATATTTCTATTACTTAAACCAGTTATTTCCTTGCTTTCTACAAGAAACCATTGATGCATGTTGCAAGAAATTAAAACAAATGTGCTTCAGACTGAAAAGGCCTCCGCTCTTCCTCTGTTACTTTGAAAAATCCAACAGATTGCTAAATTTTGGCCTTTCTCTCAAAGTAACAACTTCCACATTGGACACATGCTATGCAAGAATGTGACTAAGCCACAAGCATAAGAAAAATCTGTTTGTGTTGGATCTGCCTCTTACTGGTCAAGCTGAGAACTGTCAGGTTTTGGTCACCAGACAATCAATTTTTCCATGTAAAATCAGACCAGGCCAGAATTAGAAAATCCTCTTTCTGGAATGAGTGGTGTGCACTCACTGTGCACCAAAAACCAAAGAAGTAGCAGCTCTGTCTCATTGACTGATGGATTGCAAAGTTTGGTTTCTTTTCGTTGCTAACAGCAGAACTTGAGTCCTTTCTCAGTGCCTTTTCCAACAACTCAGGACAGAAATCCATCAGTCTGAGGATGTGAAGTGATTGACTCCCTTGTCCATTTTACTGTAGCGAAGAAGCAGCCTGCAGAAAGTGCTGCTAGAACACAGTTTCTCTCATCTTTAGAGAAATTAGTCAGCTCTATGAAGAGGTTCTGCTCCTTTTTGTATGGCTGCACACTCTACGATTGAACGTTGATTTTAGAACTTTATGAAAATCAAATCTGAACCTAAACATTGCTTATTCCTAATATAGTCGGTTATGTAGTTAATTAGTCAAATATTGTATAACCGCATTATGTCAGCAGGTGGTGAGAGCAGCTATTACTAGACGGCTGAGATGACAAACATGCTATTTGAACATGACTCACACTTCTCCAGGAGACAGCCGACAAAACGTCCCACAGCGTTTACTGAAATCCCCATGACCGCTGCAGGCTCAAGTGGTCAGTCTTTTCATCCTCCTCAGAGCAGAAAGCAATAGTTTTCATACCTGCTAGAGCTGTGCGTACAGTATGGACATTGTGTGGGTGTGTAATGGTGACTAATCCAATTTGCAGTCTTATTCTGGATCTCTAGTTGTCACTGAGTCCTTAATCTCTGTGGAGAGAGAGAGAAATCCTCCCGCTCTTAAGCTTGTGTCTGTCTGTTGATCCTTGTGGGTAATAGTTTTTATCATTCTATGAATGAATAAAGGGAGTAAACAAAAGATCCTTCACCTCTACATGCGTCTAAAGCTCTATTCAGTTAACGGATTCAAAAGAAGGATTTTGGCTGAGGTTTTGACAGGTGCCTGTTAGATTTTGAAGAGCTGGTCTCATGTTGTTGATTTGGCTCTGTTGTGCTCAGCTTCTCCTGATCCTCCTCCATCCATTCACGTACTCCCGAGGCTTGGGTAGCTGGTTGCCGGGGGTTACGCTTGTTGTTGAGCACAATGTCGGAGCACATGCAGCTCTCCCTCGCCTTGTGTAGAATCGGGTTTTACACGGTAAGAAAATGCACATTGGCTGCTTTGTCTTTGTTCCACGATGGCAGTGATGTGCAGTCTTGTGTTGTTGACGTGTTTGCGTGCGGCTGGATTAGATGCTATTAGTTTTACCACGGTTTAATCTTTTCTTGTTGTGTTTGGAGGGGAAATACCGACCAAACAAAAGTAAATGCCGCTTGACTGCTGGTTCACTTTAAAAGGAGAGCTTTCTATGTTTCATTCATATTGTTGTTGGTGATAATATTAAGGTGGAAAAGCAGAACATGAGCGCAGGGATGATTTTTTATCCGTCTTCTGCAGCTCTTAGCAACTGGCTTCAGGCAGTCATGTAGCTGTCACTCAGTCGATGAATATTTTACTCCAAGGCTTTGGTAGGATTATTGTCAGAGGTTTTATTTTACTTAGAGATATGTGTATAGACTTTTGAGTTTAGTAACACTGCTGTAATTATAACCTGTTGGTAAAATTTGAACTACAGCTGATGACTCATGTTGGATTTTTTGAGATCCTTGTTATTTCATTACCCACTGACACTTTTTCAATCTACATTACTGCTCAAAAGTTTGGAATTACTTGAAAAATGTCTGGATAAAAGTACAGTAAATGAACAGGGTGTGTGGAGTCAGAAATTAATATTTGAATGGAAAATATGGATGTTTTGTTTAAACCTTGCTTTCCTCGTGACAAAAAAACCCTGCAACACTTCCAACCTTTAGGACCGTAGGAATTCAAGTTTCGTCTCTGAAGCATCAAAACCTGAATGACCCTAAAAAAAAGCTTTCTATGGAAACCGGTCAGTTTATTGTTGTTCCTAAAACAGAGGACTATTCAATGCGGGAAATTAAAATTTTATGTGAAGAGCGCTTGAATGGGGCTAAGTTTATCCTACAACAGGATAAGGATCTAAAGTACATCTCTAAAATGTGTCAGCAATAAACCCTGTGCACGAGAAAATGCTAACTTCCGGGTTTGAGACCGGATGTACTGTCTTTCGTTTCCTGTAGCTGTATTTGACGGTCAATCCTTACTGCGAAGATGGACTACAGAATCATGTCCAAATTACGAAAAGGAAAGGATCGGGTTAAAAAATGGTTGTTGTATATCAGAGGTCGCGCTAGACTTTTTGGTTTTCCGTCATTTTGACTGACAGGGTTTAAAAAATCCGGTCATAATCTATTTTTATCCGTCACTTATTAATTTTAAAAATTATAATAATTACATTTTCAGTAGCATTATTACTCAAACACCGGACCCATTTAGCACATAAATCCATAGGATTAGACTCTAAATTAGTCGATCAGCCAGTCATCCTATAGAAATTTATAAAAACTCCATTTGGAGTCGAGCGCCTCGCAGCGAGGTGCAGCTCTGTGCGCTCCGCGGGACTCTGATTACAGAATATTAACGTTCATTATGAGATCATGAGAGACAGTGAGAGAGGGATGAGGGGTTCACATATTTTTCATTGAGATACTCAGGGGAAAACCTGGCGCTGTTTAATGCAGACCTCCTCACGTTTGGAGTCCAGTTCTATGTGCGCGCAGCTCGCGGAGCAGATTTTGCGTGTCAACAAGCCTCCACAGCCTATGAAAGCTACTCTGAGGGCGCATTACAACAGGAAATGTAGTTAATCAATATCTGATCGCGCTGAGCACCGGATTGCAAACGGGCGTTTGAGCGGTTCGGGTCTGACACCTGATGGAGGACCAGTGTTCTTCTGCTGCAGAGCGCAGGACGTCTGGATCACAGGTCTGCGCTCTGCAGCACAGAACCTCAGTCTGGGCTGCAGGTATTAGTTGGTGGAGATGCTGCACTATTTCTGCATCCTTGGTTCGAATTATTAGAGGGGACAATTATATGACGGTATGGACGGGCAGGCTCGTGCGCAAACATGTCAGAATGACCGGCGCCCAAAGTAAAAAAAAAACAAAAAACGGTTAAATACGGGAAATTTCCGGTTAACGGGACCCCTGCTATATATTAGGATTTACGATGGGGAAGGTTGTGAACACCTCATCTCTCTCTCATGAAATCATAATGAACGTTAATATTATACAGAGTCCCGCAAAGCGCACAGAGCTGTGCCTCAGCTGCTGCTGCGCTGCGCTCCACTCCGGAGAGTTTTTATTTCTATATGATGACTGGCTGATGGACTAATTTAGTGTCTAATCCTATGGATTTATGTGCTAAATGGGCCCGGTGTTAGATCAATCGAATAGGAACCGAGCGATCTGCAGCTTCTAAACAGGTTCTCCAAACCGCGACCGTCAGCGGAGGATTACACAGCATGTAAACAAACCGTAAAAAAGCCACAGCATATACACAAATAATTTACGTTGGTAAGGGTCTCAAACTATAAGTATTGACGATGGGGAAGGTTGTGACTTACCTTCAAAATTAGATAAATCCTGCGAAATATAAAATGTGAAGCCTTTCTCTCGTTTGCTCTTTGGCGCAGGGAAAACTATCAACAAGTCGGTGAACATCATCAACAGAAATATTAGGCAAATGCCCTAGACATCTAGAAGAATTTAAATCGCCGCTTAGTCCACTCATTTTGTCGACTTCTTCGGGAATACAAGACAGTAAATAGGGTGCGACCAGGCGAGAATATCAAACCGGAAATTAAACACTGGAGAGGAGTCTTCCCACCGGAAGTAGCATATGCTAACGTGCACAGGGTCTATATTTAAAGAATAAACAGTCATCAACTGTAATGGAACAACCAGCAAAGCATGAGGTGAAATCTCATCCGATTACCTTGAAAAATAATCTAGAGCACCTAAAATCTGCAAGGCTGAACCTGCTGCAAAAGGTGTATTTTATTTTTTAACCCTCGCACTGTCCTTACTTTTGAGTCTATGGAGTTTTCTATTCATTTGGGGTCAATTTGACCCCCTAAGACAAGAGAGCAAAGTTTGAAAAAAAGTTCATTTCTATTCAGATCCTAGTTTCTAAATCTGACCTGCTTATTTGCTCCAATTGATATTAATTTCATGTTTGTTTTCATGGAAGCAAGTACATTTCAAAAGCTTTTGCGTGGTAGTGTACATTAGGGCTGCACAAATAACCATTTAAAAAATCGTGATCTCAATTCAGACTTGTATGCAATCTCATTTCCAAATGACAACAATTCTTAAAAAAAGAAGAGGACGATTTGTACCGCATTTGATCCGAGGCGTAATCTGCATGAAAACAAGCGCTCCCTCTTTCTCCCTCAAATGACAAAGTTCTAAATTGTTATTATTGTTAAAATGATTCAAAGGTTGTGTACATAAGAGAAGACAAGAGACGTTTATTGTTTTTATGTTCAGTGTCAGCTGTGACAAAGTTGATGTGCAGGTAATAAGAGTAATAAATGTTTATATTGGAAAAAATCATGAGAGAATCATGATCTTAATTCTAAGCAAAGAAATTGTGATTCTCATTTTATCCAGAATCGTGCAGCCCTAGGCACATCCACAGTAGATTTAAGGTAGTACTGTGTTTGTTATTGTTTGGTGTATAATGCACACTTAATGTTGCATCTCAATGATGAGCTATTGTTTCAGCTGATCATCAGTTAAATGAGTGGGAATAGTAGATGAGCATAATGGATCTGCATCCTTCTCAAGTACAACCTTCCTCTCTGTTTAGCATCCACTTCAGGACTCCATCAATGTTCAGTGTCCATGAAACATAAACAGGCCTTTGGTCACTCTATGAGCACACGATTACTTTGGTACTCAAGTTGTCACACCCTATCATTTGTTAATCCAAGTTTTTTAGATAAAATCTGTTTTAAACCACACGATGTAATTAACTGTCTATAAGACAGGTAAAAGAAAGTCAAATAGCAATATAAGAAAATGTATTTACAGAAGTATTGTGCATTTGAGGAAAATTTACAATAGAAATATAAATGTAGGTAAATATTGGATGTTATTGCAATTCTCAGGGTTTAATTATCATGTGCATTGGTCTAAGCTGCAGGCAGAAATTCCTCAGAAACGGGGAAAACCAGTCTCTCAGACTAACTGACCATCCTTCAAGTTCATTCTGCACATGAAAAACATTGTGTGGGAATACTTGCAGCTTAAAATCAGGATCAAAGGCTCTTTGACAAAACTTCAAAGATAAGATTTGTTTTTTTGTTTAAAGATTTAACCCCCCAGCTGGGGTGGGGGGTTAAATCAAACTCATCACTCCAACAACATACAGTCCAGTTGTGTGTCACACTGATTTATGTGGGTTTAGTGTGATTAATGACCGTATGCTACTCACACAGACACTGATTTTAACTCCTGTTTAGTGTTTTCTTGTGCTTTCTGATTTAAATGCTGCAGTCAGGTGGCCAAGTTCTCAATACTTAAACCATCAGTGACCACGTGCAGAAGGTACCGCAGCTACTGCTCTTTGGACCTTTAGCTGTTACGGCTCTAAATGATTGTGATTAGGCCCTTTGTGATCCTCTCATTATGTAATTAATGGACTGGAAAAACAGAGGTTCGAACCCTCAGGCACAGGCCACCTTGTTCAGTTAGTCTCAGGGCTTGAGGAAGCATGACCTGCATGAAGTAAAAACACATTTAAACCCAACTCGAGGTGAGACTCTACCTCATTACCTTAAATCCACTTGCAAGTTCTAACACATTGAAGCAGGACAGCTTTAAAAACACATGAAGATTTTATGAAATTGGTGCATCCAGTCAGTGTAAAAAGCAAAAACACACTATTCTGCATCAAAACGTGTTTTTGGTTTCATACAGGTTTGAGAAAAATGTAGAAATCTGATAAAACTGTCACCATCAGGTTTATGATTTTCAGTTTTAAATACGCATTGAAACCTCTTTCAGGTTAATAAATGCTTGTATTTTAATGTTATTCTAATTATTTTACTTTGTCTATTCAGTAGATATCAATGACAGTAGATCTAATATTTTTGAATCAATTAAAAAGAAAGATGCTGTTACAGATTGTATTTGTCTTCTTTTTAATAATGATGATGGAACTTTTGTACTTATTGGTGTTGGAGATTATAAGGTTTTGTGTAGCACTCCATCCACCTTTAGATGCTGCAGCAACTTATCAAAGTTTTCCTGTTTCAGTTAATTATTATGCTATTTTATGATGTATAACTGGGATATTATCAAATTTACAACATTATATATTTTTTATTAACATTTAAATATATTTTGAGAATAACTGCAAGAAAACGATCCCACTGAACACGTTTACTTTTTTTTTTTTTAGAAGTGCAACAAACTGGTGAACAAATTTATATTATTTTCTTAATAAAAAGTTGTATTTGACAGCAGAATTGGCAAAAAAGTTAGCATTTCAGTTTTTTAGTGCTGCATCATGGTGTAATACGAGCCCTGTTTGGGGTTTGGTCTTGACCTTGTCAATCTAAACCTCCTCCTCATGCTTTTCTTGCTGTGAGTTGGCATTTAGCTTCAAGACAAAACTGCTGATGTTTTCATTCACACTATTGGTTATTTACCCATCTTGAACTATAGCTTGTTTTGTTTATAATAAAAGCTTGAATATTAGAAAGACTGACTATTTTGTTGTGTTTTGCTGTTAATTTGACCAAAATCTGTGAATATCTTAAAGTGGGTTATGTCTACTACTAGTTGTTTTTCTATTCTGGTTTTGTTTCCTCTGGACATGTCTCATATCATGTTAGAACCCCTGAGCTTTTGGGTCACTTTGCTCGGGGTGAAGAACTACCATGACAGCAAAGAAGTGTGTGTGATGTGACCCTGTCATAGCCGGTCAGTGACAGCATATTAGCCTGAAAATACAGACGGTTCACAGGGTGGTATCTGAGTTTGCAAACGTCTGCAACTTTCCCTCCAGAGTTCTTGTAAATGTTTACCTCACAGCTTCTAAGTAAAATGTATGGATGAATGTGACAGCGTATGAACGCTAACCCCCTCCTGTGAGTGTGCTCTTTTCTCCTCCTTCAGGCCTTTTTCATCTGACTTGTGTAGCTTTCGACTTGTTTTGTGAAACATCAACATGCAAATGTCTTTGATATATACCCAGAAACACACTGTTCCCAGTGTGCTGTAAAAAAAATGTCACTGCGTATTTTTTTTCCATCACGACGTGGATCGTCTGCATCCTGCATCCAGCTGAGATAATAACACATCTCCACACAGAACAACCCTCCGTGACGTGAAACTGTGAACACAAACTGCACCAAAGACTTTATTATTTAAACCTCGACTTTGAGAAGAAAATCATTAAATCTTGGAGCTAATTAGATAATCACAAAAATAAACCAGCTTTAGCTTTGAGTTTAATAGCAATTTGTACATTTTGGAACGTGTTCTCAGTAGCTCAGCTGTATTAAGAATTTTGTCTCACTTTGACTCTTAAAATAAAACTTGAGAAAAAATACCAAACAAAAGGTTTGAAGGGAAATCCCAACATTCAACAAATGTGTTCATAGCTGAGAAAAACCCATCCTGTTTTCAGGAAGAGGTATTTTTAGTTTTCTTATCTTCAGTCATTAGTTTAATCTGCTTTGACTTTTATCAAATAAATTCTAACTTGAAATGATTCTTGGTTTATCCTTTGATTTAAATGTTATCTTTCATTTTCTTTTAGATTTAAGTTTTTTTTAAACCACTGGGGCTCATAAATTCTAGTTATTTACCTATGTATTTATTATTTTGGTTGCCCCTCTGTCACAAAAAAACGTTCACACCGTAAATAAACCTTTCTCCTCGCAGCGTGTGGACAGCACACAATATCAACCTGCTTCCGTCCTTTTTGAAAGGCAGGATGGGAGCAGCCGTTGCCCTGTCCAGGGCCGCCAATATCACACACTTCAAAATAACCGAATACTGGAATGATGATGACTAAGAGATCGCCAAAGGTCACCCAACGACTATCGAGTACTGTTTCCCAGTTCCAGGCTGCCAGCCTTTAGTGATTTGTTTTGTTGTCAAAGACATTTCAGGAAGGATTTGGCTCACATGAACAATAAAGACCAACTTTCTGTTGGAATTATATTTGCAGGAGCAGGACAATGCCACAGTTCACCACTGTGTACCATCTACAGCGTGCCTTCTCTAGTTGGAGTAAATTTAGTGAGGTTTTGAGTCTTTGTATTGAAGCATTAATCATATTTAACTAAACATAGATTGGATTTTGACACGTTATAATGACATTGGAAAGTTTCAGGGCAAAAAAATTGAGGATGTTAACAGGAAACCTGAGGGAAAATATGACTAATTGCAACTAATACAGGTTCTCTCTATAAGTTTGATGTTTTATCGTGTTTTTTCTTGTTGCACATTGTTCACAGGCCTCTTTTCTGATGCTGTTGATTCTGAAACCTCTCCTTTATGCTTTTGTTGGCAGATTCCTGAGATGTCTTTCTGTCCTACAGTAGTCGTTGTCTCCCTGACCTCCTCTTTACACTAAACCCAGAGCTTGAAGCACATACAGTAATATGCTTATCCACAGGACATTGTTTGTAATAAATGAATGGGATTTGTATTTTGTGGGGGTGGGGAGAGGTGGGGTATAGCTGAGCCACAAAACAAGCAACCTCAGAAATCTGTAGCTGGTTAAGGTCTATGGATGCATCAAGATACAGTGATTATTTTTTTTATTAATAAATTATTCAACTAACAGGAAATAATTTGCAACTTTTCTAAACGATCAACATCAAGCTTTCTATTATTTTTTCCAGCAAAAGCTGCATGAAACCAGTGAGTAGTTAACTGGAGGGATGAAGCTGTTTCAGAGCTTTTAGATGTTTGTGGTTCAGTCTCTAAATTCAAGTCGTCTCAGAGGATATAAAACCATGGTTGGCTGCTATGTCATTCTTATATAATTAGCTCCCCATGCGTCTCATAGCTCAGTTTTGAGTCTCGGCTGTTCTCATCATCATTAATTGATTGATTTCTGATGTTTTTTTTAAAGCTGTTCTGGATGTAAAGCTGGGAGAACACACCCTCCTTCACAACAAGTTTTGCACTGATAAAAACAAAAATGGAGGTATTTCTTTCTTTGCCTCTTTTTCCCCTTTTCGGTTCCTTTTTCACCTCATTTACATTTTAAAGATCCGTGGTTTCGAGGGCTGATTATGATTCTGGAAGCAAAACCTTCCACATTGAAGATCTGTTTTATTTACCGCCTAAGAGATGGTGTGTGATGCTAACAACAAACAGCGTTCTTTGTGGATGTGTGTCCTTAAATCACGTCTGGGGACTCCTCTCCATATTGTTGAGATTGACCTGTGATTGCTGTAAATTTATTTTGATAAATACGTGGAGTGAACATGTTTTGGATAGCAGACTCTGCTTTAGCACTTGTTTTAATCTCCTAAAAATGACATTTGAGTTAAACATTTATTGTTTTTTTAATTGATTTCTACCTCATTTTGCAGTAGCTTTTTGGCATATGCTTCATTATTTATTTCAGTCAACCAGTTTTTATAAACAGTCATTAATTCACCAGCTCTAAACAGCTTGAACATTGTGAAAAAGGAACAGGATGAAGAAAATAAAATGTGTTTAGGTTGACTTATTGAAACCAGTCAGTCCGACTTTTTTTAGCCACACTGTTTCTCTATGGATTAATTGACTCCACACTTGAGCTTTTGAATTTAACTGTCCTGTCTGCAAAATGAAAACATTACACAACACCGTGTCCACCGAGGCCTGATCCACCCACAGATGTAATCCTCTTTGATATGAATGATGAGAGACTGACTCAATCCATTCAGAGGGGCTTCCTCTTTTTACCCAGTGCAGATATTTCTGTCGTTATATGGAAGATGTGAGGTGATGTGGGCAGCTGTGTTTTTGATTGGTATCTCCTGGTCCATTGATTTATGAATCTTTACTTATGTCAGAAAATGATTTTTTAATATTTTAGCCTCTTTTGGATTTAATAAAGCAAATTAAGTTGCAAATTTTTTTCATAAAATTTGGGTACTGGAAGAAATTACTACATTTTTTCCCTCTATAAAGAATGCACAGTACAAAAGAGGATTTAATTAGCTGCTTAGGAATGTACTAAAAACCCAGAAGATGATGACATTTTACATGCAAACAGTAGCACAGTGGGAGATATGTAGGTCAAATGTGTCAGTATAGTTCAACTGGTCTCAAATCCCTCATTTTATTAATCTCATAGTTGTGTTGGTTTGAAATAAATCCACTAGTTTCAATAACGCCTGATCAGAGTCAGACACTTTGCATTAGCAGTTCCATTCAGGATCAGTACAGATTTCTAATGTACCAAAAACATACCTCTAATGTTCCTCCAGTGAGGAAAGGATTGTCCAGACATGCTTTTGGTATGTTGGCGTGAGCTGAGCATTTAAAGAAGGATAAGAGCGCCCTCTGTTGGAATCAAATAGGTGGTGCTGTGGCTCAAAACCTTGAAAGGAACTCCTTATGTTTTTTTGTTTAGAACAGATTTCAGGCAGTGCAGATGCTCAACAGGAGCCTCAACTTCATTGCAAGTTTCTGACTAAATTTACAAGTCCTCAGTTGCAACATACAGACCAGCATTGTAACTGTCACAACAAATATTAAGAAATAAGATTGCAGTTACCTAAGGATTAATGTTCAGAACAACAGTTACTCTGGTTTGAGATATTTTTAGTTAAAGCTGCAATTCTTTTTATGAGGTTTAGGGGAAAAGGAACTGAAATAATTAGGGGTTAGGTAAAAAAAATCCCTTTTATCATAAAAAAGCTCCAGGTTTAGATTGTTATTGCTTTGTTTTTGTCTGAATTGTAAAAGATTAAGCATAATTTTCTTAAGAATGTTATGCAAAAATTATAAACCGATTGGAACAACATAGCATTTAAACATCAGCTCAGGTTTTTTACAAATTACATTCATTAAAAAAACGCAAAAAGAAGCAAAGATTAGATCTCACAACACTGGAATACAAAATATTGAGAAAATGCAGTAGATTATACATCTTTGAAATGTTGTTCTGTTTCCCAAAATGTTGGGACATTAAACTAAATGTGAAGAATAAATAAGCTATTGACTATCATCTAATTGTCTAAAATTGAATAATAGAGCAACATATTAAGAGGAATTATAAAAAATGTATCTGCAATATATTTTTTCAGAAAGTTGGAAAAAAGACTGATTACTGTTAAAAAATACACGTGGTTTACTATTATAATTAGGGTTTCTGGCATCAAGTAATAAAAGGGGAAATGACGAGAAAGTCAGTGAGGCTGAGATTTTTAAAAGTAATCACTGTAATGAAACGCCTCTTAGAGAAATGGTTCCAAACACACCATGTATTAAAGTTAGACTGAAGAAAAACTGATGGAGCACAGGATCTGGCTCATCTGCACAAATTCTTGTTCTCATGATATTCCCTGCTTCCCTGATGGAGGATTTCCTGATTGAGGATTTCCCCCTATTAGTAAAACTCAGGAGGGTTAAAAAAAAAAAGAAAGACATTTATCTCTTGTTTTATAGAATTAACAGTTTTCAAATGTAGTTTACAAACCCTCCTCTTGCTTTGAGAAGACTAAAAATGGTCAGGTATACTTTTTAATACCGCTAGTTGTTTATCACTTAGGCATTAAACTGCAATTTTATATTTGAAAACTTCCCAGAAGTTTCTTGTTTCTGCCGATAGAAAATGGAGGAAAAACAGGAAATTCTTCTGTTCAAAAAGCCGAGAGCATGAAATGGAATACTTGCTCTTGATAAATGACTTCTTCACATTCAGGCGGCCAACCTACTAATCAAATTAGAAAACGTTTCAGCTACAGTCGGTAACAGTTCTTTGTTCAGAGATAAATATTAAAAAACACAATCAGGTTTGACAATCTCATTCATTCTCCGTGACTTCCAGGGAAATTTAAGTATTACCTTTCCAGGAAGTTGCTACAACCAGAAAGCATGTGAGGCAGGCGCATTTTTTTAAACATGAGGCAGAGATTGAGACATTTTAGTTGTGGTTGTGATGAATTTTACTTTCTTGTCCTCTGGGTGGAGCCATTCAATCACTGTTTTTACTCATCAGCTCCACTTTACAGTTGGTATCCTGAATGAAACTTTTATTTCTTGAATCTCAAACAGAACAGAACAGGTCAGTTAGGGTAATTTATCCCAGAAAATTGAATTTTTTACTTGGATACTACATTATAATCTCTTCTGTGTTACTTTATCAAGCATGGTCTTAAGGGAATGTTTTTTTATTTTTTTACCTTTCACATCATTCACCCTTAAAAAATCTGTCGTTTACCATTCTTAGTTAAAAAAAATTCTTTATCTTATCAGGTGATAATGTTTTTGCCTGTTAGTGTGTGTGTGTTTGTGGCAAACAAACCACTGGATGGATTTGAATGACACTCTCTGTAAGTCTTCATTGGATGTGCATCTATAACTGGTTAACTTTTGGTATATCAACCCAATTCATGCTCAATCAAAATGAAAGAACACGTAAATGGCTTTAACTTATATACATATACAGATATTGATGTAAAGTTAGGTGTGTTAATAGCTGAGAGTGATGCACAGAACAGTTTATGTATAACATTATTTTCAAGACATTTCTCAACATAAAATTATCTTAGTTTGAAACTCAGGCATGAAAGGTGGTGGGCGATATGCATGAAGAAAATACTTTTCGTTTGTTATAAGGATTTAAATGATTCTATTGGGCATGTTTCTCCTCTGTTGTAATTGTAAAAAACAAGTTAACAAATTAGCCTTCCAATATTTGACGCAACCACAGTAACACATTGATTAGGCTTTGCAGTTAGAAATCAGTTCCAATTTAGTTCAAACTGAAATTTGCCTTGAACCTCCCCCATCTTTCCATGAAAGGCCAGCAAAAGGTCATTTTTCTCTAAAATGCTAATCGTAGGTCCCTGCATCACTTTCTGATGTGCAGATATTTTCCCATCACACACTTTCATCTGAATGGAAGCAGGCCTCAGGAAGGACAGAAAGGCTACTCCTGAATCAGGTTGCGCTGTTCACTGTCTAGCGTTGGCCTGTGATGGATCGTGGCACCGTTGGCCTCTGACTATTCTTTCCTGTCTTTGACTAAGTAAATGTTTCCCTCTGTGCTTAGTCGTTTCTGAAAGCTGCTTTGCGCAATACTTGCATACGCTCAACATCTGTCCATCAGGCTCAACTAAGCTGTGTGTGTGTGTGTGTTTTATTCTGGTGTCCATCTCCTCTCCTGGTTAAGTTTTGTTATTAAGTCCTTGGCTCGTGTTTTATCTGGATCCCAGCAGGATGTTGCACAGATCTCACATGGAATAAATCTGCTTCTTTATTTATTTATTTCACAAGCAACTTCTCATTCATTGGTTACATAATTAATGACAATATAAACTGTTTATATTTATCTGGCAAATAAAATTATTTAAAAATCATTATTCTACTTTGATTTTGATTCAAAGAAAATATATTGTTTGTTCATTTCCTTCTTTTTTCTGCAAAGTGATCTTCACTCATGCAACAGGTTTAAGGATCATTTAGTTCCAAATTTTGAACCAGAGTTTTGTCGAGTATAAATTGGCTCTTAATTTCTAAACCTAAATGAACTAAATGGTTCATATTACATGTAAAGAGCTATTTTCTGTACATCAGGTGTTGTGTGAGGGAATTAGCATGCGTATTAATTAATCCTCCCTGTCGAGGAGAAATAACGAGTTGTATGACGTGATTTTTGTTTTTGTTTTCTTTGAAGTAGAAACAACATGTGGAGTCTATTTGCTTTAGTCATGTGCACCCTGTGTGGGATTCAGTCATACAGTTTGTATAGTGGTAGTCTACACACTAATATCCTCCCCTCAGCCTGCTTGATCTTCTTTATGTTTCACTCACACACACACACACACAGCTGTTATAAAGCATTAGCACCACATGGGTTTGTGCTCAGTTTTAAAACCAAACAATTGAAGTTGAAATTATGATTTTTCTGCTTTGATATGAAGGTGATTACTGGAATATAAGTCTGTGAATCCTATTACCAGGGATGCATAATAATAAAAAGATCATTTTTCACATATCATTTTTAAATTCAGCTCTCTTTTCTACGATTGGTTCAATTGAGGTCATGCAGCTTGATTATATATTTGTGCATGTGTGTGTTTATATAAATTCTTTCTGTGATTTTTGCTGACTCATGCCCCCTTCCTTATTTTAATACAAGTTACCTTTGGATATGTACTACACAGCAACTGTACACAATGCAAATACACAGCGTTTGCTTTGTATTTAGTTGTGTAGCCTGGAGTATCTAAATGAAAACCAGTGATGCAAGCAATATTGCTCAATTTGGCAATGGAGCATCTACTGAGGAATACACTGCTGTTGGTCTGTGGGGTTGTTGAAAGATGTTCTTTTCTGTATCAAAAGAAAATATGACACCTGCATCTCAGGGTGATGGAATCGAGCCAGCGGAGGCTGAAATCTGGTTGTGATTTTAAAATCACAATCACTTTGAGACATTTTGTTTTTGCTGGAAAATGTTAAGAAACACAAAGAAGAGCTTAATGGTGTTTGAAGAGTTCTGAGCTCACCTTGTAGTCCACTCCTAACACCCCGACCCTCAGCCCCTCAGATGGAAGAGGCCCTAACTATTTGTTAGCGAGAACCTTCTGGAGGTTTTTTGATTAAAAAAAAAAAGTCCCACTAAAGACCTCAGGGGTCTCATCAGCCATCATTTCAGTATCTGAACCATAAAACTTCAATTTGGCTCCTTGAAACATGTGAAGAAGAAAAGAATTGTATGAATGACATAAGAAAAGAATGAGTGTACTATATGGGGTGTGTATGGTCTCACAGTGTGGTGTGTTTTTGTGTGTGAAGCTGCAGTGAAAAGGAGAGGCCAGAGATCCACAAACAACACGAGGGGTCTCCTAATTTCCATAATTAACTGTTGATGCTAACTGTGCTTAATGAAGGCCTTTTGAAGTTATTGACCCTTTTACACAATTCAACCATGGGAATGAGACTGAGGCTTCTGCAAAGGTTAAAACAATGTGTCTGGTTAACTCCTGACAAACATGGATAAATGCCCCCCAAACCTCAAAGATTCATGCTCAGCGGAACGGCATCAAATGTCTTGTGATTTACCAGAAAGGAAATCCCTTCACAGTGTTTGACCTCGGCGTCTCATCCTGTTTTTGTTTTGCATCATTTTTCATGGTAATATTTTAAAACTCTTAATTTTCCAATGATACATTTTAAGATGACCACTTTGTTAAATTAAACAGTAGTTTTAGGTCAGTTTGCCAACATCCAAAATGTTCAGTTAGGTTGTTTCGACTTCATTTTATTTGTCCCAGCTTTTGGGATCATGGGCCTGATAATGACAATATTTGATTGATTGGTTTTGGGGTCAGAGAGTCCACCATAACTCCTGATCTCTGTTGTTTTAGTGCGCAGCCACCAGTCGGTTGTTGCTTGCACAGTGGCTCCACATTACCAGCATGACAGACACGCTTTGGTTAAAACCAATAAAGTGCCAGTGTACAAAACTGTCTGAGGTCAAATGGGAACCTCATTAAAAACAATAGCAACAAAAAACAATTATAATGTACTTTTGCAGCTTTAGGACTAAATTATGCAAGTAGGTTTTATAAACTGCACTTTCTATGTCTATTTTAAGGGGCTATAAGCCAAGCCGTTAGTTCAGTGTTAAATGCCAAAGTATTTACAATATTTATACAATTTTGGGTAAAAATGCACCTAAAGAGTTTTTCTGCTGCATTGCAGAACTACGTATTAGGTGTTTACATTCATTGATCAATGAGTGCAATCATTGATGCATTCACTTTATAACTGCACATCTTAGTGTACCTGTCATATTGGGTGTAACTATATACTGTAATTCAGAGAGATCTCTCAACCAAACTTTCCCAAATTCAAACGAATTGCCTTTGGTGTCAAAGGATTTGCTGCTTCTCACTTGTTGCCATGTGCAAGAGATTTTTAATTTTTTTGCTCTTGAGCAGTGGTTACAGCTTAAAATGAATGAAAGGAAATCTGCTCACAAGCGGCCGGGTCAGTCTGATGAATTTGAAACACATTCTGCTATGTGTGTGTTAGAATATCTCTCAACTGGACACAGACAGGCCATCTGGATCCAAGACACTGAAAAGGTAGTTGACCGAGGAAAACGTGCTGCAGCAGCTGCGCACATGTAGAGTTTTAGCTTTATAACTTTGAGTCTCTGAAGTTCTTGTGAAATACTGCGGAAAGGATAAGCGCAATCATGAATTTGCATCAAGTTGGTGGTCAGCAAAACTGATAGGTTTACAAAAAGATTTACCTCCACTCCGTTTGTTTTATTTAAAAATACTTTGTTGATTTTTTTTATTTTGGCTATCATGTGTAATAGCTACTCCACCATTAAAGATCTTTATCTTGGATGTTTATTGAGATAATATATGTATATTCCAGTTTAGTAATCTTCAGCACGTTGTTTAAAACAGGTTTACTGTTCATTAGGGCCTTCGCCGGTTTTCTTTTTGGTTTCAGAGGGGCAGAGAACCACTCGATAGGAGGGGCTTTTCGCCTTTAATAACAATGTTCTCAAGCTTGACACTTTCCCACAGTTTTTTCTGGGGCAGCGTGGACCGTATGATTTGTTTTTAGAGAAAATTGAGTTAGCTGTCAATAGATACTGTATGAAAATGAGCTACAACTGATGTAAGTGAGACAGTGCCCTCCCCATTCAGCCATCCTTTTTATGTCTGTGAGATGAGGCGCCCCGCACCCCCCTTGGCTCTTCCACACTAGTTTCAGGACCTTCAAAAGGGGGCCCCTCATGCTTTGATCCTCTATATGGGTGCAGCAAAACATCTTTTTGCCCTACAGTGTGCCCAGGAAACCAAAGTCTTTACTGCCGACGTATGCTAATTCAACCAAGCTAATCGCTTTTCCCAATTTCAAGATTTATATACTGTAAAGGCCCCCAGTGGAACTCTCTGAGCCCCTCAGGTCCTTCTTATTTAACCTCTAGGTACTCTGTGATGTAAAGGTGTCCTTTCTGTGAATGCAGCAGTCTTGCCACCACCTCAGTATTTTGCTTTCTATTACAAATTGTGCGCAACATAAAAACCTCATGGGTGGGCTCCATAATGCTGTCTTTCTCATTCTCCATCTGATGTACTTTTCCAGTAAATGTTGCAAAACACAGTAGCTTCAATGTTTGCTCCAGACAGATAAATGTGTCAGTCAAGGCAGAGGGAGTGGTGGCGGGCAGGGTTGCGAGGGTTGGCTGGGGTGCAGCCTCTCAGTTTGCGCAGAATGTAAGCGGACCTGCTGCTTGGTTTATGTTTTTTGTCGATATCATCCCCATCAAACCCATTTCATCTTCGCTCTATTATATTGGTGAACTCCCTTGGTGTGACGGATTTCATACTTTGAAAACACATTCTCGTTTATCCTTTCTGCTTTTGGTTTTCTTTTCTTTTGGCTGTTAATGTTTCAGTCTCAGTAGTGTAGGAGATAGAAGGTTATGAACTTTGCTGATGAGGCAACATTTGAGCATTTGTTTAAAAAAACCACGTAGGTAATAAACTGTAGTGAAAGACCCCAGGCTGCGCCGTGACCCACTCTTGGCCCCGCTGAGGGGGACAAATGTAGAACTCATGCAGCGCTGGCCGAACTCTTGGATCAGTCCCAGTGTCTCCTCAGGTGAACTCATGTCAGCTTTGTCAAGGAAGGCAGAACAAAATCTTTGCAGCAGAACAGCAATTACTCAACAGAAAAATCCACATTTACTGGGTGGAACATGACGTGTACAGTATCAGTCAAAACCCTGAAAGCTCCTAGTCATTCATTTTGAAAGTAATTGTTTTTCAGACTTTTCTTGTAAACAGTTTCAGTGTTTTTATGGAAACGCAGTCCAAGAAGAACACAGCAAACCATGTGAGAGCAGTTTGGGATCTGACAAAACATTCAACACTGCAGATTTAAGTGCTGTACATTTGTAAGTTGGCCTTTCGGGCATTAGACAATCAGTGACATAAATGGTACATGCATTTCTCGACAAACTGTATCAAATTTAGGTGTTCTGCAGTATGCTTTGTTTTGCATTTGTAGTATAAATGTACAGCGCATGGAAAAATATTTAGGTGTTTGCATGAAAGAATGATACTTTCTGCTCTAATTTATTGTTATTGCATTGCAAAAGCAATTTAATTTCATTGTTGCTATCTGGTGTAAAAGTCAGAGTCTGCAGAAGTGCTTATGAATTGAGGATATTTTGTAGTGTGTGTGTGTGTGTGTGCACGTCTGTGTTTGTGTGTCTCAGTGTGTGAACCAAAGCTGCGGGCACTTACTGCCACATCCAGATGGTGCTGCAAACAAACAGGGCTACACCGTAGGACCCCTCAATAGGACCGTCTAGACTGGTCCCTGACCAGACAGATACAGCCTCCCATCAACTTAGTGTTTGTCAGATTTATGGTAATGGTCCTGCAACAGTCTTCCTGTCAGTGACATCAAGATTTACAGCACTGACAGCCACCCCCACCCCCTACCACACACATATGTACCGTCCTCATCCCAAATACTCTCATTATCTTTAACTAATGCACCATCCATGGCCTCAGCTTTTATCTCTCTTCATCCCCTCTTTTCTAAGACCCTGCATGCTACTAAACAACCCTTGCCAACTTCTGTGTCTTGTCTATGAAACTGAAAGCTATGAAAGTACTTATGTGTTTATGACAATGTGGTTAGTGAGAGGGCTCGGGGCATTAAGTCTTCCAGGCTTTTTTTTTCCTTCCTGAAAGCATCACAACCCCAGTGGAAAAAAAGACCCTCTCAGGGTGGCAAAACCACCCAAGCCCCCTCTTGTCTGCCAAACAATAGGTCGTGTCAAGGTTTCCTGTTAATCCTCTGTGATGAAGCTCGAGTGTTTTTGGGGTGAAGGTTTTGGGAGCAGGGAGAGGTACCGCTGCAGAGAAGCTAGTGGGCGTGTTGCGTTGTTGTGGTTTGGCGGTGACTCGGAGATACAGAGCGGTAGAGGAGTGTAGGGGAAGGAGGGGATACATTATTGGTGTTGGAGTGCAAGCAGAGGACAGACATAGCCCGATGTATGTGGATTAGAGCGTGGCCCCCTCTTTCATGTCGGCGTTTTTGGGTGGTAACCTGATCTCTGGGCTCTAGCACTAGTGAGCCCAGTGGGAAAGGCTTCCTGACAGATATCCCGTCCATTCTCAGCCCAAGTGTTTTTCCAAGGCTGCTTCTTTGCCTTTGATCTGGCCTCCTCCTCAGCCACACAGGGTCACAAGCTACCATGTCAGTCCAGATAGGATGGAGCTAACCCTGGAGCCGTTTACCGGAACAGGGGCACTCAGAGGTGTAGCTGCTTTGGTCTGTTGTTCAAATCATCCAATAAATAATCTTGTCCTGACTATTAATCAAAAATAAAATAATGTCTCACACAGTTGTTTATTCCTAAAAAGCATTCAGCCCTCTTCCATTGTTCTGCTTCTTTTGGAACACTTTGTTCTGATGGAAAGCAGGTTAATTCTGGGGATATTTAAGCATTTTAGAAAGATTTTATCCCATCCTTCAACACATTTTCTTGATAATGTTCAGTCAAAAACCAAAACTCACGGCAAATCAAAATACGGTGAATTAAACTTTGAAGTTTTCTGAGCTAGTCGTATTAAGTCTTTTTTTAAGCAGAACATTGCTTTCCTCGCCGCAGTGCAAAAACGTAGTACGTTCTGGCAGAAAGCTGGGGGCGCTCTAACTTCACAATTTAGCTCTCTGGTGTGTGTATGTGTATTTGTGTGTGTGTTCTAGCTTGTCTCCTTGTCCAGACACCTTAGCGTCAGGCAATAGAGCTGGAGCTCTGAAACG
Source organism: Callopanchax toddi (assembly GCA_006937965.1). Classification (NCBI taxonomy): domain Eukaryota; kingdom Metazoa; phylum Chordata; class Actinopteri; order Cyprinodontiformes; family Nothobranchiidae; genus Callopanchax; species Callopanchax toddi. The sequence goes on along the minus strand of SSNR01000050.1, from coordinate 2,178,752 downwards.
AGGGCCAGACAGACAGAAGTGAGATGAATGAATTGGTTAGCGGGGTGATAGTGGAGAGAGAGGGTGGGGGGGAGACGAAGAAAGTGCATCTTGCTCCAGAATAAAGGGATGATGTGCCTGCAAAACAGTGACAACAAATCAGTTTGGAAACAGGGCTTTCCTCTACACACACAGACGAGCAGCCATAATGGATTGAGGCTTGCATTGTTGACTCAACTAAGACACAGTCTACTTCACCAGAAAGGATGCTGAGCTGTTGCAGACAGTTTTATCATATTATTATTATTATTGCTTTATGTCTGGTCTGCTACTTTATTTCAGCAGGTATTTGCTAAATTGTGTCTGAAGCTGCTGAAATCAACCGAGCGTTCAGTAAATTTAAAATATTCCACTGTGCTGGGTGGATGTAGATTGTTGACGCTGTGAATGACAGCGATGCGTGTCCCCTAAATGTTCCCGGGTTTTCTTTCACAGTGTGTGTGTGTGTGTGTGTGTGTGCGTGTGTAGGTGATCTATTTTTGATGCAGGGTAATGAATGCCACCTGTTTACTGTCCTTAACTGACCATCGTTTGTGAAGCACAGTAATTCTTGTATTTCATCACCTGCAGCTACACTTAAAAAGGATGTCAGCGTTTTCACAGCCAAATCTGAAGTTTGTTTTGTTTTGCTGTTAAGATGTTCTGAAAACGATCCATCATGCCTGTAGGAGCAAGCAGAATGCCTCAGGGTGTCTGGAGAATGTAATGTTGACCAAACGTGCAGGTCTTGAATGTGTTACGCACAGAGCTCGGTAAACCATATGAGGGTCTGGGCTTGGTTGGCGTGGAAACGGCTCTAAGCATGGGGAGAGTCCAGAGAGCAGCGTTGTGTCTACCATGTCTCTCTCACCCCTTAATGAGAATGGCATGCAGTGTGTTCCACACACCCCCTTCACTCACTGTACTCAGCCCTACTGTGTCCCACCATTCACCCCCCCCCCCCCCCCCCCCCCCCCCCCCCC